>PVJC01005100.1:0-60571 GCA_004026665.1 Murina feae | reverse complement strand
CAGCAGATATCACCATGCAGCCTCCACATGGGGACCCCGCTCCCCTACCGCCTCTGTGGCTCCTCTCCTGTGCCCGTTCACTCCTGATCAGTCCTCTTAAGAGAACTCGGCATTGATCTGCCCCCATCACGTTCCCTTTTACTCATGGGTCACCCTCACTTTCACCGCCCAGCGCTGCAGCAACGCTTTTCTGAAAGCACCAGGGGCCTCGCAGTACACGCCTAGTGACACGGCTTTCCTTCTGCTGTGACCACAGTAGCATTGGGACCATCACTTCCCGCTCCCAGCCCCTTCCTGCTGCTGGCTGCTCCCTTCCCACCCTTCTCTCCTGGTCCCTCTGCTTCCCTGTGCCTCCCTTGGGTGTTACTTTCCCCAAGGTCTCTTCCTCCCCCTACCCCCCGCCCCTGTCTCACTATCTGTGTCCTACTCGAGCAATCCCCTGGCACCTCGTGGTCGCCTGCCATCTACCTACGCACTGATGCCACCAAAAACCCTGTCTCCTGAGCTCCACGAGGAACTTCGCACTGAGGGGTGGCTGCACGGGCAGGACCCATGCTTCAGATGAGCCAGGATTCAGCACTGCTAGCTCAGCTGCTTCAGAAAGAGAGCAGCGGCACTCAGCGCCCTCCATCTCGTGGCACGCGTTAGCCTAATGACTAAAATTCTGCCGCACACCCAAAATATCTGATCAAGAAGATGCTTGTGATTCATTCACACCAGATGGCTATTGTTGTGTTGGCTGTTGTTATTACTTATTCATTTTTATTTGACAATCTAAGGGAAAAGGCCAGTGCCCCCGACAAAATAGTCAGGTTTCGCATGTTTTAAAAATTCTTAGTGCACACGGGTCGGAAATCGCTGAGATAGATTGATACAGGAGTTAAATGAATTGTTGCCAGTGGAGGCAAAACAGTAGCCTTTTGATTCTTTCTGGGCAAGACGCAGAATTAAATCAGAAGCTCACGGCCATGTCATTTTATTTTGTCCGATTCCTGGTCTGTTGTCGGGGAGCTTCGTGGATGCAGCTGAAGCCTTCGTTGACTGGCTGTGCACATGTCCTTTATTTTTTCTCCTACTAGAGGGAGTTACCAGCACTCCTGTCTTATTCTAAGAGTTTGAAAAAGGTGGATGAGCAGAATGTTATGTGTTGAATGACCAGGAGAATGAATGGGTGTGAGAGCTGACAGGACGCGGCTGAGCTTGCCGCTTGTAGCTGCTGATCGGTTCGCCTTGCATTCATGCCGTGGTGCCCGGGGCTGCTGCTGCTCTTGCTCTCACAGCATCCTTCCTTCGCTCTTCGTTTAAATGAAACGAGCGCTCGGGATGAGTGAGTTTGGTCTATTTGAGCCTTGACATTAGCTGGCAAAAAACATCAGTGTGTGCCGCAGCCAGTTGGGTTCAGTGGATGGAGCCTGGATCCACAGACTGGAGTCCCAGGTTTGATTCTGTTCAAGGGCACGTACCTCAGGGGCAGGCTCGGTCCCCAGCCCAGGTCAGGGGCATGTGGGAGGCAACCAATCAATGTGTCCCTCTCACATCAATATTTCTCTCTCTGTGTCTCTCCCTTTCCCTTCCGCTCTCTCTACAAAACAATGGAGAAATAGTTTCTGGCGAGGACTAACACACACACACACACACACACACACACACACCAAAAAATAAAACAAAAAGTCAATTTGTTATAGAGTCTCATTTGTATCCAGCAAGGTCAAGAAAATTCCTTTCAGTTTATGAGCCCAGCAGCAGCCTCTAAACTTTCCCAGGTCAGTGAAAGCAGTGAACGAGGTCAAAAAGGCAAAATCATGTTTGAAATCTGACTTTTTAAAAAAATTGAGATGTCATTGACATATAACCTTACATGAGCTTTAGCGATACCACATAATGCTTTGATATGAGTATCTGTATTGCTAAATGGTCTGGCTGGGTGGGTCAGCGTCGTACCTACATCAAAAGGTTGCAGGTTCGATTCCTGGTGAGGGAGCATGCCTAGGTGGTGAGTTCAGTCACTGGAGTTCGGTAAGGATGGTGTTGAATCTGGAGACCACTTGGGTAGTATGGGCATTGTAACAATATTATATCTTCCAGTTCATGAGCATTAAATATCTTTCCATTTACAGTATTTGTGTCTTCAATTTTTTTTCATCAATATCTCGTTTTCAGTGCACAGGACTCTCACCACCTTAAATTTATTGATATACATTTTATTATTTGTGATGCACTTGTACATGAGATTGCTTTCTTAATTTCTCTTTCTGATAATTTGTTATTAATGTATAGAGATGCGACAGAAGGCTGTATGTTGGTTTTGTGTTTTTCAGCTTTACTGAATTTGTTTTAGTTCTAACAGTAGTTTTGGTGTGTGGTTTTTTTTTTTAAAGTTTTCAATTCATAATATGTCATCTGCTAATAGTGACACTTTTTCTTCTTCCTTTCCAACTCAGATGCTTTTCATTTCTTTTTTCTTAACTAATTGCTCTGGCTACACTCTCAACACTGTGAGGAATACAAGGGATGGGAAGGGCCATCCTAGTCCTGTTCCTAATCTTGGAGGAAAAGCTTTCCGCTTTTCCTCACTGAGGGTGATGCGCGTTGTCACCCAGATTCTAAAACTTCTCTTAGAATGTTTGATTGTGGTGAACTGCACACAGTGTGATGTTTGCTATCTTAACCGTTGTCAGCATGAAGTTCAGTGGCACTAAGTACGTTGGCATTTTGTGTAACCGTCACCACCACCCATCTCCAGGATGCTCTTCATCTGGCAAAACTGAAATCCTGCCCATGAAACAACTTCTGTTTCCTCCTTGTCCCCAGCTGCTGGCAACCACCATTCTACTTACCTTCTGTGTCTATGAATTTGACTCTTCTCTGCACCTCCTCTAAGTGGCATCCTGCAGTATTTGTCTTCAGATGAAAGGCCTCAAGGTCTGTCCATGGTGTAGCAATTGTCTTCCTTGTTAATGGCCGGATAATATCTCATGCCAGGTGTATACCGTGGCACCTAACGAGAGAGCCCCTTCCAGCTCACGGCCTCCTAGAATGTTCCAGCACGCTCCAATCGTAACCTCTCTGTGTGCCTCTGCAGTGGCCGGTCAGCCTTAAAAACGATGTCAGCTTCCCCTGTAAGGACTAGATGTGATTCTCAACCTGAAAACCTGCCGCTGGTCCTCTTAGGCGCCACATGTAGGTCAGGGATGCTATAAAACACCGTGAGGGGAAGGCAGGTAAGTCCCCCTGCGGAATGTTCGCCCTGCTGGGATCTGCATAGGAAGGAGGCAACACCCCGTGGTGACTCATCCTCATTGCATGTGAGCGCTGCTCTCTACCCGAAATGCACTGTGGGAAGCCCTATATTGTAAGAGGCTTCCGTATCACCTGAGTGAATTCCTGTTGCCAGGAAAGGCACTTTAAGAATTGATGCATTAGGAATAATTGCCTCCTCGGTGTTCACAAAACTCGATGGATCCATCATGCTCTTGGCTCCCTATTGCTGTAGAGGCAGTCCCTCCACTCTCTCACCCTCCTTCACCATCGCAGACCCGTCTCTCACCACACGGAGCCTCTCGCTGCTCCTGAGAGTTCAGGCTTCTCACCTAAGTGGGGAAACGCTACTCATCTCATCTCTCAGGACCTGGTTCCTAAGCCGCCCCAGGCCCGCACTCTTCCCGGATCCCCTAACATGGGCACCTGCTCCCTCCTTCCCCGCACGTCCTCCAGTTCTGTCTTTATAACTCCATGCACCACACGGCACTTGGGTGTTCGCGTGTCTACCTCTCGTCTTGGACAGTGAGCTCAAGGGTAGGCAGTGGGGGGCACCTTTAATTCACCTTTTATCAGTGGCACCTGCCTGATAGTGCCCAGGATATATTTCATACCCATTAGAACTCTGATTTAAAAAATGAATGAGCCCTGGCTGATTTGGCTCAGTGGTTAGAGCGTCGGCTGGTGGACCGAAGGGTCACAGGTTCAATTCCTGCTTGAGGGCAGGTACCTCTGTTGCAGGCTTGATCCCCGGCCCCAGTCGGGCATGTGTGGGACGCAATTAGTAGATCTCTCTCTCTCTCTCTCTCCTCTTTCTCATACTTTCTCCCTCCCCTCTACTGTTTCTTTTAAAAAAAAAGATCAATGGGAAAAATATCTTTGGATGAGGGTTAAAAAAATGAGTGGGAGGTCAGAAATGCTGAAGCTGGTACAGACTGGAAACTGGAGGGGGGTGTGTGGCTGAGATAAAAGGTGGAGAGGGAAGGGAACCCTCCCTTTGACATGGGATCCAGAGCTGGGTCTGTCCCTTGGCCAAGCATCTTCTTACTCGTGCAGGGAGTCTTCTCTGTATGGCACGGCCTCAGAGGCTTTGTCCTGTGGGAAGTGAGGGGCATGAAGTGGCCGCTCTCCAAGGGCCCGCCGGCAGCAGTGTGAAGCGGGCTTGAGGCTGCCTCACTTGGTGCATCCAGCTCCCTCCATAGCTGTGCTGGACTAAGTCCTGTGAACGTGCGTGCTTGGCTGGGACCAAAAGGGTGTCAGCCCCTGAACCATGTCATGAGGATCTTGATGGGGCTGACTGGTCCCCCTTCCAGCCCCCAGGCCTTTCCCTCGGGCTCACAGCCTGCTCTGCACCACAACCTCCTGCTGCAGAGCGGTCACCCACCAACCCGAGTCCTGCCTGGAAGGTCCACCCTCGCTGAGGGTCGGCGTAGGCATGGCCGCAGGTCACAGGGGTGCCAGTCTTCTCGTGGAAGTTCTCACAGTGGAAAGAGACCTATGTAGGTAGGATCGCCAAATCTAGCCAATGAAAGCACAGGGCACCCAGTTCAATGTGAGTTTCAGATAACTGACCTGTTTTTAGTCTGAGTATGTTCCAGGCAGTAGTTGAGCGCCCCGTGCAACAATCTTGAGGTCTCTTCCTCCAGAAACATCTGAGTTCTCCACAGAGTTTGCCTGGGACATGTCCCGGCCTGGGAGCAGAGCCTCACATCCTGTGTGGCCTTCCCGGGCTCAGACACACTGGATAGTGATGGATTTACGTTCACTAGACATGCCTGCTTCTGTCTTGAAAGGCTGGTCCTCAAGAGCCATAGTTTTATTTGTGTGTGTGTTTTCCCCTAAAAGCATTCTCCTCTTTATCCAGCCCCAGTGACACTGGCCATGCTAGTAGAGGTCACAGACTTTCCCTCTTACCCAGAGGTGAGGCTGGGAGGAACTTTGCTCAAACATGTAGAGCGTCCAGGACAGTAAGCTGAGGTGTGGTCATTCCTCGTTCGCTGCCCGGCCTAGGAAATCCATGCAGCTCGGGGCCCCTCTGCGCAATCATCGCTGGTTGCATAGGATTGCTGGGAGAACTTTAAAAAGGTGAAACATGCAAAAAGGCACAGCTACCTTGGAAGATTGTCTTTTAAAACTATTCTTCCAACACAATCCAGCAATTGTACTCCTTGCTATTTACCCAAAGGAGTTGAAAACTTATATTCACACAAAAACATCTGCGCTCAGATGTTTATAGCAGCTTCCTTTGTAATTGCCAAAACTTAGAAGCAACCAAGATGTCCTTCTGCAGATGAATGGATAAATAAACTAGGCCATCAGACAATGGAATATTATTCAGTGCTGAAATGAAATGAGCTATGAAGCCATGAAAAGGCATGGAGAAAACTTAAATGCATTTTAGTAAATGAAAGAAGCCAATCTGAATAGGCTACGTCCTGTATGAGTCCAATTATCTGACATCCTGGGAGAGACAAACTATGGGACAGTAAAGACTAGTGGCTGTCAGGGGCTGGGGAGGGGGAGGATGAACAGGCAGAGCATGGACGATTATTAGAGCAGTGGAAATAATTCTGTGTGATTCTATAAAGATGCATCCATGTCATTATACATTTTTTTTTTTTTCAAATGCATAGAATGTCTAAAACCAAGACTGGATGCCAGTGTTAACTATGGACTTTGGGTGATTATGGTGTTTCAATGTAGGTTTATCAATTTTAACCAATGTTCAACTCCAGGTATGGGCGAGTGTTGATAATGGGGAAGCGAGGCATCTATGGGGTCAGGGAATAATATATGGGTAATCTCTGTCCCTGTCTCTTCGTTTTATCTAAAATTTTAATGAACCTGAAACTGTTTGAAATACTAAAAGAAAAGAGGTGAAACATGGAGTGATGAGAACAGTGCTAGGATAGTTCGTGTTTTCTGTGTGGTAACTTCTTTCCACTCACTCGTTGGGGCAATGGCCCTGATGGACTATTCAGACTTCTCTCTTCCACTCTTGCGATATTGACTTCTGGGCCTTCACCAGGGTAATAGCAACCATGTTTTGAAGAAAGATGAACTGACTGGGGACCGGGAAGCCTGGATTTCTTCCCAGCTTCCCACTGCTTGCCGTACAAGAAGGATTAGGAAAACAGATGAAAGCTAGGGAACACAGCCAGTTAAACGAAGTGAGTGACAATGATGATGATAGTGATGATGGTGGTAATGGTAATAAACACTTGCATAGTCTTCATCAGTTCTCAAGGTTCTTGGGGAAGAGATACACTTGATAATGAAACTTTATTTCGTCAATGGATCTATTTGGAACACCAACATTGAGCTGGGTTCGAGGCATACAGATGTAAATAGGAATCAGTGTTTGACCCCAAGGACCGAGAAACTCACCATGGCTAAGGCATTCATTAAGAGCTAAAGAGATATAATAAAGTGAGGTAGGGAGTAGCATGAGGCTAGGTGGGAGGAATTCAGCAGGGGTTTTTGTGGGCCTGGCCCCCTACATGTGATCAGAGTGTTATAGAAGGGAACCAAGCAAACGAGAAGAGGAGAAAGAAGTGAAAAAAATTATCTCTAGGGTTCCACTAGGCCCTTCGGAATCTTTTGCATTACTCTAGGAATCGGAGCAGGCTGCTGATTTTTTTTAGTAGTTTGTTAAGTCAAATATAACTGCTCTGCATCAGGATTTGGGGTCTTGGTGGTTGCTAAGCCCTTGGGCCACTCTTTCTGACCAATCAAATCCAAATTTGGTAGCTCTCAAGAGCTTCCTAATAAAATTTATGGAAGAATTTGAGAAATATAATAAAATGTGAAGACATATTTGCGATCAGCCCGAAGTTCAAAATTAAGTTTTTAATAACTCAGCACACTTTGATTCGCTCTAAAAAGTTCAATACAAAATGGAGGAGTGTTGACCACATAAACCACACCGATCCGATTTAAACCCAGGGAATAGCACATGGCATTAGAGTAAGAAGACACACTTCTGTAGACCAGTCTCTCTCGCTTGTCTTCAGTGAGCAGGGAGTATACCCGCTCAGAGAGACTGCAAGGAGCTTTACCCAAGAATCTCTGTCCTTCCATGAAAACTTTCCTAGGCGGGGAGATTGGGGCAGTTTAAGGGACCATGTTCAAGGAAATAAGGGCAAATGACAAGTCCAGCTCCCAATTCCTGCATTTGAAGAATTAGGTAATTGTCTTCAAGAGATTCTGTCTGCTTAAAATTACATATACTTTCTGGAATAATTTAAGCATTCTGGAGTTCTTCATCAAGACCAAACCATCACAAGTCTTCACGGCTTAAAAATAAATAACCTTTCATTGGTCTCAAAATTCTGTGGGTTGGCTGGTCTCTCACTTGATTTCTCCTGTGCCCACACATACCTCTATCATTAGCTGTTTTGTTGGCTGGTGACCAGCTAATCTAGGATGGCCTCACTCAGTTGTGAGTGAGTTGTGAGTTGTCTCACACTTGACAGAATGTCAACTGGGTGCTTTGGTTTTCTTGTAAGGCCTCTCTCATCCTTCAGTTGGCTAGGTTGGGCTTGCTCACCAGGTATATACAGATTTTGGTGAGACTAGAGGTGTTGGTATAAAACCAGGAGCTGGACTTGGAATATTTTAAGATTGGAATGTCTACTAGACCTCCAAGGGGGAATATAGAATATGCACTTGGATACAGGAGTCAAGTTCAGGAGCAAGGTGTGGGCTAAGGATATATACTCTGTGGAAGTCATCTGCAAAGGTATCATTTAAGGCCATGAGACTAGATGAACTCAACATGGGAGTGTGAGTAGAAAATAAATCTGAAGGATAACTACTGTGGCTCCCTACTCTTTAGATGTTGGGGAGGTAAGAAAAAAAAAACAGGTAAAGAGAATAAGAAGAAGCCAATGATCTAGGAGAAAACCCAACAGAGAGTGTTGAAAGGAGAGAGTCAGATGCTACCAGCAGATCAACTAAGAGGGCCAGGAGTGACCGATGTGAAGGTCATTGGTGACTCTGACTAGGAGAGTGGTGATGAAAGCCTATCAGAGTGGTTTCTGGAGAGAATAGGAAGAAAGAATTTGAAAGGAAAATGATAGTTTTTCCTCTAATATTTTACTCTGAAAAATTTCAAATATGCAGAAAGGTTGCAAGATGTGTTGAATGGATATCCCCCACCAAGGTTCTATAATGAATCTTTTAACAGATGTGCCTTCTCACGTCTCTCCATCTAGTCAATCCTATATCCATTTAGTAACCCATCATTTTCACGTTAAAAAAATAGAGAAATGGGGTGAAATTGGAGTGAGATGGGCTGAAAGAATCTCTCTCTCTCTCTCTCTCTCTCTCTCTCTGTCTCTCTCTCTCTCTGTTTGAGTGATTTTACATGGTCAGTATGCGTTTATGTGCTGATGAGGAAGATCAGCAAAAGCCTGATTGATGATGCTGGACAAGTTAATATTTCAAATGGTGTCTTTGGGTAGAAGAGGGAGTATGGGCTTTGGTACATCAGTGGAGGAATTGGCCTCAGGTAGGCTTACCTATGGTGATGGAAGAGAGGGTGGAAAGCGTGGACAACCGGATCCAGGAGAACGTGCATCAGGATATCACATGTGCTGTGAAAGGAGCGTCTGGGACCCAGCACCTCAGCCCTCACTGTGGATGTGCCACTGTTTCCAGCTGGGGAGGCGGGGAGAGCAGCATAACCAACCTCTGGGGTCTTCTGGGAGCTCGGCAGTGAAATGAGCATAATTATGGATATCATATGTTCACTACGGGGAGCTGTGGAGATTCTGCACTGGGGATGTAGGTTTTATTGGGATTTTTATTATCCACACTTAGAAGAACTACAGGCTTTGCAGGCTGTTGCAGCTCTGCCTCCCACTGTGTATAATACCTTCTCTTTGGAGATTCTCAGATACTGATGAACAACCCGGGACTTCCAGACTTTGACTGTCCTCATTAAGGGCCCCTCACATTTTGGCTGATGGACCAACATGGTACAGGAGGACAAGGAGCCCCGGGGAGTCCCCTAGGACTTGAGTTCATTCTGCCTTGTGGTGGTGTCTATTCCCTGCAGCTGAGGGCCATGGTATTGGGCAGTACCTACCAGTCTCCTGTTCCCTCTGTCTGCCCTTCTCTTTGTCTTCGGTCAGTAGAGCAGAGTTGATGGCCTGCAATACGTTGTCTGTGTTTGGCTCCTGTGTATTCTAGCAAGTGTGGCATTTTCTGCCAGAGTTTCTTTGTTCTTTCTGCAGCTCTGCACGCCGCCTTCCTTATGCTTCCTTATGCAGTTATTTATGTCTGCAGAGAAGATAGGTGGGTGACCTGTCAAGTAACCACATGGAGCAAAGAAAGACTTGCTATGAAAGTACAGTAGCTGTATTTAGCACTGCTTAATGAGAATGAGCCATCTCGACTTCACTTTCCTTTCATTCTGGTGAGGGATTTTTTAAAAAAAATATTTTTTATTGACTCCGGAGAGGAAAGGTGAGGGAGAGAAAGAATCATTGATCAGCTGCCTCCTGCACACCCCCTACTGGGGATGGAGCCCACAACCCAGGCATGTGCCCTGACCTGGAATCAAACAGTGCCTTCTTGGTTCATAGGTTGGCACTCAACCCCTGAGCCACGCAGCCTGGGCAATGGTGAGGTGTTGAATTAAAACCCAAACACTCCATGTTTGCATTTACTGTCATGGAGAAGCAGCAGGGCTGGAAATTGGGGGGAGGGGGACACGGGGAACATTGGGTTGAAACCTGGATCCTCTTAACTTGGGCAAGATACTCATCGGCAATATCAGGTAGTAATAATTTTCTCATAAGGGTGCTGACAGGATTGAGAGAGGTCATTATGTGAAAAACTCCAGTACAGTGCCTGGAGAAATAATAAGGTTTATTAGATATTAACAGAATGGATGGATAAGCACACTACCAACGAGGATGAGTAAACAACCATGGTGGATACCGAGTGTGTGTGGTCCCAGACTTAGTGTGCTGTGGTCTTCGTGGGCTGAATTAAGCCAACAGATAAAAGGGTGGCAGATTCTGTTCGCTTCTCTGAAAGTTCACTCTCCTCAAGAATTTTATATATATGATGAATTCCCAGCCTTGGATCTCCAACTTATTTCAATACAATAACATTTTATTCTATTTAACTTTAAAATTATTCCCAGATTCTCTGGTGAGTTTGACAGGTAAAATACAAGACCCTGGTTAATTTTTAACTTCAGATTCACAACGAAAAATATTTTAGTATGAGTATGGCCCACGTCATATTTGGGAAATACAAAAATCATTGTTTACCTGAAATTACAATTTAACTGGGAATCCTGTGTTTTAATTTGCTAAATCTGGCAACCTCAGACCCTAAGAAATACGATATCTGATTGCATTCCAAAGGCAGCACATCTCGATCATAAAGTTTGAGGTGCGTGGGTGTGACAAAAGGTCATGATGACCTTGAGAGAAATAGGATTTTTCTGCCTCTGAAATCTAATGGAAGGTTAGCTATCAGCTTCTCGCCCTCCGTCCCTTTTCCCACATCTGACTTCATCTCCTTCACAATAACCTTCTTTTTCTCCTTTTGCCCTCAAATAAGTAATATTAGTCTTAGTGGTTATTTATCCCATTAGGTGGCCCGCAATGATTTCTGTTCCATTCATTCTTGTATCGCTCTGCTAGGCCGAGGGGTACTGGAATAAATAAAACCAATATGGTACCTGACTGAGAGTGCCTTATTATCTGGTGGAGGGCTAAGAAGAAATACAGGGATTTTTTTTTCTTGGTTTTTATTACTCTCTGTCTCAATTTACACATCCAGTAACAAGATAATTACACCTAATTCAAAAGATTACTTAGAAAAAATATATATCCATGTCCATGTCTGTGTCTGTGCCTCTCTACATCTATCTATAGTTGACCTTTGAACCACACTGGTTTGAACTCTGTGGGTCCATTTATATGTGGATTTATTTTTCAATGAATGACTGTGCTGTTTTTATTGCAGTTGAGAGTCCTTGACTACGGAGAGCTGACTGTAAACATAGGAAGGGGTCCTGGAACCAATCCCCTTTGGATACCGAGGGACAACTTAAGTTTTGGGGGTGTCAGAAGTGATATGCAGATTTTTGACTCTGTGGGGACTTGTGGCCCTAGTGTCCACATTGTTTACAGGTGAACTGGGTATCTATTTGAGTGTGGGTGTGAGTGTGTGTGTGTGTGTGTGTGTGAGTGAAGCTAACTGATAAACACACAATTTCCTAAATTAGTATTAGCTCCTTTCCCCCCCTTTTGTGTTAGGAAACTATAGCTGTCTGAGCTATTCTTACTTTCTCCTCTTTCGTCAGGAGAGGGCTAATGCCTAGAGCAGAACCATGAACACACAGGTTTTTCTTTTCTAAAGAAGGAACTTTCCAGAATGTGTGTCCTCAGCAGATAGCCTAGGTTCTCAGACTCAGGCCAATACTGTGGTGTCCACCTGGCAGAGGGCCCTTGAACACAGGGTGCTAATGATCTGATGGCATCTCTCCACCTTCCCCTGGGAGTCCCTGGAGTCTCGCAGTGTAGGGAGAAGGTGGTGACAAGATCTTGCAGGTACTGTTGTCTTTCTTGGGACACATGATGTGTGAGTCTAGGTTCAAAGAATATCTGAAGATGTACATCAAGACTCAGGGAATATGTACCAACATTAGAATCTCTGCTCCTAGGGAGGGTGACTTTGATACTCAGAAGGATGGCTAGGAAGTTCATAACAACATCTTCTAACACATGTTAGTTGGGGATCCTCGCCTTTCCAAGGAGGTCAAAGTCATTCCCCAGGTATATGATTTCAATATGAGACTAGGTCTGAAATGCAAACCCTAGGGTAAGATAACAGTTTCGTTGAGAATGTAAATGCTCAAGGTCACAGAATACACAAAGTGAAGACTTACTTGTGCGTACCACCACCCCCCCCCCCCGCCTCATATGTATCACCTGTCACTGGGAGGTGCCCGTTCAACAGTTAATTGTGCAGAGCATATACATTACAGTTGCTATGGGGACATTGACTGTTGTTACGGTATGTTGAAGTCATTCGCTTGTCTCAGAGATTGTCCACGTATAAGCAGGGCTGCCTTGATGTCACAGATGTGATGGGGGGGGAGGGGCGGGGGAGTCTTTGGAAGAGCAGCACAGAAAAACATGGTCAGATATTTACCTAGGGCTGTGGGTGTCTTGCCTTCCCTTCATCCATCTGAGGATTTAAATCCTGAATTTCCCAGGCCTTCCAGAAACTTTGGTAGTGAAAATGAGATTTACTAACTTGGGTATGTCTGTTTTCAATCTACTCAATCCAGATAACGGCTCAGTTCTGCATCACTTTTCCACGTCATGCAAACACCTTTGAGAGCTCGGTTTGGTAGCTCTTCACTATCCCAGGCAGAATCACTAGAGGTCCAAGGTATTAAAAGCTAGGTTGCTGCAAGAAGAAGCACTAGTGCATGCACTGAGTAGCGGAGGGAACCCAGCCATAATTAAAACACACCATGGAAGGCCATTTCATAGGATTTAAGAATCCAGTAAGTTCTCAGACCACAAGGTATTCTTAGATGTCAAGCAGAATAAATAAATGGAAAATTAAGTCCATACAAGGCACTATATGGTGGAATTTTAGTCATTAAGGAAATTCCAAAAGCTTGAGGCACAGTGGAGTGGGTAGGGAGGAATGTGGATCAGATAGACACCAGACTTCTCAGCAGTAGCAATGAATGCTGCAGATAATTAAACCATGTTTTCTAATGTCAGGCAGACAATTAGCTTTGAATCTGATGGCGGAACCCAATAAACTTTAATTCCAGTTTGAGAATAAAAATCAATAAATTTTCTGAAATGCACAGATTTGGACAATTTGCCATTCTTATAATCCCTTGAAAAGAATTATAAGAAACAACAAAAATAAATCCAATAAAGATGTAAAATAAACAATTATGAGAAAAATCTACCAGAAAAAACTCCGTTCTTAAATTTAAATGCGTTGACTTTTTAAAAATCTTTATCCAGGGACATGCTTATTGACTTTAGAGAGAGAGGGAGGGAGAGAGAGAAAGAAAGATTAATGTGAGAGAAATAGCTTGATTGGTTGCTTTCCCATACCTTCTCTGGCTGGGGCATCGAACCCATAACCTAGGTATGTGCCTGACTGGGAATCGAACACACAGCCATTTGGTGAAGGAGATAATGTTCCAACCAACTGAGCCACACCGGCCAGGGCTAAATGTGTTGATTTTGAAAAATTAATTTTCTAACGAAAATATTTCAGCTGATTCCAAATGCAGTATGCTAGGGATGCAAAAGGGATGCAGATGGAATTGAAAGCATGCTGAGATTCTTGTTATGTGGGGAAGATAGATGCTGATTATTCTAAAATTGTTCAGAATAATCCATGATCAAATATGTTTATCAGAAGCATAAGGGAACAATTAGTAAAATAGATCGAGCATACACACCCCTAAGCCACTGTTCGTTCTGGTCAGGGAAAGCAGAACAGAGGAACCTCAATCAATCCACCAGAAGTCAGAGAAGGAACAAAGAATAATTAAGGAAATGACCCAAAAGAGCAGCAAATAGAGGATGAATGAACCCCTTCATGGTATTGTAATTACTAATGTACTTGAGCAGACATAAGGCCAAGTTATATTAGAAATTATAACACTTGTTAACAGGGTGATTCTCAGATTGAGAGATAAATTTGCCAGAGAAAAACTAAACCCAAATAGTAACAAGAAGTTGTTGACAAAGGGCTATATATGCTTTCATAGAGCAGTGAATAGAGTGTATTTAGGGAGGGGCAGTCAGAGAGTGGGACCACCTACATATTATGCAGAGCTCTTCCGGGAGTAGCTTGGAATTCTTCCTAAAGGGTCTTGGCCCCCACCACCTTGGCAGCTGCCTTGGCCCTCACAGCCCCGGATTCATCGGGAAGGTCATTCGGAAGGACGTTTGGTCTAATTAGAATATTACACTGTTATTATTATAGATGCCTTAGAAATTAAGATAGGATCTTGAAAGGACTCAGGATTTTGGAGTCTCCTGTGTAGTGTTAAGCCACCTATTTTAAATAACCAGTTAATGAGGATGAATGAATGCAGTTGCCAATGGTAATAACTAAGTTCCATTGAAGAAGTAAGAAGGGATGAAGATCCACTTAGTAGAGCAGTGGCCTGAATTCTGTCTCTGTTTTCTTTGGGAAAAATAACTTATTCCCGTGGATTCATTGTCTGAAGGGCTGGAGGGACAGGTCATCTTGAGTCTTCGCATGAGGAGTGTGTGGACCCCAAAGGAAGAGAATGGGCATGTTAGCTTCTTTCAGTGTGAACGGCTTGACCTCAGGAGGTAGGGCCTCTGAGAGAGCAGCTGAGGTGGGGCCCTTGCTTGGAGCCCAGGTCAGAAGGGAATTGCAGCCTCTCAGCGCTACGCAGGGAGCCCAGGGGGACTCTGCTCTGCAGAAGCCGCTCGTCCTCAACCCACCCTTCAGCTGCCACTGTAGCCAGAGGTGATGCTTATGGGTCCTGCCAACACTGGCAGCTCAGGACCAGACAGAGCAGCTGAGGAGGAGGAGGATGGGGCCAACATGTATTGAGCTTCCCTTCTGTTGTAATTCCTCTTCTCTAAGCACTTTCTAGGCACAGGGCAAGACGGCATGTTATCTACAGGGCATCCCAAGAAGGGAGGCATGCTGAGGGTTAGATGAGGAAGCTAAGTTGTACAGGGGTTCACTAAGGTGCTTAAATAGAAGGAAGACATGCCGCTGGGCTATAGTATATGAGCCTCATTTTAAAGTTTTATTTGAGTGATAATATTTGTTCACAGCATGGAGCTTTCTATAACAGTTCATCAGACCAAGGCACCTGAGATGAGAACTGGAGTCACACGTAGGAGCCGAGATGGGTAGGGGTGGGGCGATCCTCATGGCACTGCAGCAAAGAGCAGGAACTATCTGGGTCACCTTGGCCGGTGTGGCTCAGTGGATAGAGCATTGGCCCACAGACTGAAGGGTCACGGGTTTGATTCTGGTCAGGGGCATGTATCTTGATTGCAGGCTGGATCCCTGACCCTGGGATACAGAAGGCAACCAACTGATGTTTCTCTGTGTCTCTCCTCTTGCCATTCTCTCCTCTCAAAATCAATGGAAGAATGTCCTCAGGTGAAGATTAGCAACACAACAAAACAAATGAACACACAAACAAAACCAACACAGAAAACCATCTGGGTCATGTAGGCAGGTGCCTCTGGGGAAGTCCGGAAGCCAGAGACCAACAGCCTGGCTCTGGTCACAGAACCCCAGGCAGCATGTGTCCACAGAGCTGCACAGTCCATAGAAGGTTCTAGAATACAGCAGGTCATTTCACGGTGAGAACAGGTCCGAGGCAGATGGAGAACGCTGCTTCTCAGGCTTCAGCGAGGCAACCCTGGACCAGGGGAGGGGTTTTGGGGGCAGCAAAGGGGAGCATGTTGTACGATGAACTGGAAATGCCTTCCATGGGGAGGACTAATCCTTGCATCCCTACTTGACCTTGCACTAGCTCTTTGACCTTGTGTAAGTAGCTCTCCTTGCTGGCTCTCTCTCTGCTCATTTTTACAATGGGGACCATAATTCCCACATGCGTGCTGCAGGGAGGCTTCTGCGGGCTAACCTAGATACAATGGCCACAGTATATGCCTCCCTCTTCCTCCTCCTCTCCTGGGTGCGGTCTCCTGGCTGACAAGTATAAATAAGCACAGCGCTTACTCCGGTGGCGCCAGGAGAACTCCTTCGAGGAACACTTGATTGACACCCTCCGCTCCTCCCAAGACTATCTGCCAGGGGACAGGTGGGATTCTAGGGCTCCCGCAGTTTTAACTTAGTGCACAACCAGCAGAAATCCCTTTTCTAAAAGGATTACTGTGGACTTATTATTCTGCAGGCTGGGATGACCTGGTACCCCCGAGCCCTGTTTGCATTGGAGAATAACATACAAGGAAGCATGTGAGATGCATACTTGTTAAACATGGAATTCCCCCCCACCCTGCCCAGGAGAGGATGCTGGCTGGCCGGACCAGCCTGGGACCAGGGAAAGGGTTGCTGCTGGCCCTCTCCTGGGTCAGAGCCCAGCCTCGCCCTGTGCCTCCCGCGGCCGCCGCTGGGAGAAGCAATTTGTCAACTTTATACCTTTCTGCTTTCTGGTCTGGTGACTTAATAGGATTCGACCGTCCCTGGATTCCATTTCAGTCGGGTCAGACACTGCACTTCAAATTAAAAACCTGAACCCTGAGACGGCTGAGGAGCTGGGGAGGTGAGCGAGGTGTGCGGGCGGTGACCATGGGGGGCTGGGGCTTCCACTGCCCCGTGAGCAGCGGGATCAGGGCCTGGGTTCCCACTCCTGCCCACCTGAGCGGCCGTGTTCCCACACTGCAGGGCCCTCCTGCCCTCCTCCGGGCTCCGCAGCAGACACCAGGGGCCCATGTGTCCACCCATCTCTCTGCCCGTTGAGAGGAAGCCTCCATGTTCATGCAGCCTCGGAATGGACCACAAAGAGGGGCAGGGACATTGTCACCGCAGAGGGGTCTTAGGATGGCTCAGCCCCCTTGGCCAGTATGTGTTTAGGGTCACAGGGTGGCAGTCACCATGGCAGTCAGCAAGGGGGATGCGTGGATTCCAACCGCGCTGTCAAGGAATTTGCAGTATGAATGAGAGAAAGTCAAGGGCGAATGTGACCATAAGGCAGGGTGGAGGGTGACTGGACTAAGGAGGCTGCCTTGAAACAGGGCAGGAGAGAGGGTGCTTTGGGGGTCCCGGAGGAGCGGCGAGAATTGGGAAGGCTTTATAATGGGGGTACCACTGAACCGCACTTTTGAGGGAGAAGAGGATTTGGGCACATGGGCATTGGATTGGGGAAGGGCAGTCTGGGGGAGGGGGAGCCTGGGTGAAGGTGCAGGGGTGGGGCATCGTGCCACCCGTAGGGAGCGCGGAGGGAGCAGAGGGTGCTGCATTGTGCCTCGGGCTGGAGCATTTTGGGGAGATTTAGCCTGGTGATGGGTATATATATGGCCAAGAGAGAAAGCTAAGGCCTCCTGGGGGATTACTAGGGGACACTGTTTAAAGGACGTTGTATGGACAATGTATCCATGTCCATGTCCATGTCCAGGCACTGATTTGAAGGGAAGTAAGTGCCACTTATTAAATCTTTGCATCTTTACCGTTTGCTACAATTCCCATTTTATGGATGATGAAACTGAGGCACAAAAGCACACAATGTGTGAGTAGCTTGTCTGAGCGCAGCGCCGGCGAGGAGCGGAGCTGGCTTGGAGCCTGGCGGTGTGGTCTGGAGTCCGTGCTTGCACCCTCTCTGCTTTGCCGATTCTGATAAAAGGGTCCCTTCAGCTAGTCCATCAGGGTGAGCTCCAAAGGGAAGAGTGGAGAGGGGGTGGGGAGGAGGGGCCATCCCTCCCGCAGCTGACTCTGCGTGTGCTCAGTGTCCTCTGGGGGCAGTTTCCGGGAAGAGACCACTTGTGCGAGGGCAGGCGTCTGGCAGATGAGCGGGAGGGGGAGCCCCTGTGGCCTCAGCTCTGCTCCCCTGAGTCCTCCTCATGAGCCTTTGGGCTCCGCTGTCTCCATGCTTGACGTCTTTTCTCTGAATGAGGCCTCACCGAGGCCCAGCTCAGGGGGGACTCGCCTGCCCTGTGAGTGAAGGCAGGAAGGGGAAGCGGGGGATGGGTGCCCGTAGTGCCCACCATCTGCCGATGTGTCGGCCCCAGGATGCCCCAGCGGTTCTGGGATGCAGTGACAGTGTGTGAAAGAGGACAAAACGTGGAGGTGGAGAGCGAGGACGGTTGTGACATTGCAAGGATAATGCCACCGGGGCTTGGCAAGAGAGAGGGGGCGAGGAAAGATGGAGGAAAGGTCGGAAAAGGTTGTGTTTGGCACTGGGTATCTGGCACAGCGCCCCCCTGAGGCCAGTGTGGAGGTGGCAGCGGGGGGTGGTGTGAAGTCTCTTTTTTTTAATTTTACTTATTTTTATTAAGTTATTACATATGTGTCCTTATCCTCCCAATTCCCCCACCCTCTCGTGTCTGTGTCCATTGGTTATGCTTTACATGCGTGCATTACAAATCCTTTGGTTGATCTCTCCCCCTTTCCCGCCATTATTGGAGGATGGAGATGAGATTTTGTTCTGCCATCTAGCCACTCCTCCCACGTGGGTGCTCCTCCCCTTTCAACCTAGGAAGAGGGGTTTCTGCAAACATTGATCACCTTTAGGTCATAACCCACTGACTTTTCCAGGTGAGGAGAACAGACTTTGAGGGGTACTTCCGTCCTGGTCACAATACCCACCAAGGTGCCCTTTTCTCCATCTCTCTCAAGAGAAAGGACGGGCCTCTGGACAATGGATGGGTGAGACCTCAGGTTTTCCTTCACACCTGTGTCTATGGCAGGAAGGAACACTGCTGTCACACCATGAACACGGAGAGGGTCAAACCTTCATGGCCAAGACATGGCTCCCACAGCCTCCTTCTCCCCGTAAAGATAGAGACACAGTCCCGCAGGCACCTTCGTGCTGTGGTCTGGAGGGAAGTGGCTTTATTACAGAGCAGGATCAATGGGATTGATCTGCCGATGGGCTATCGCATTGCCGGGGCGGAGGATCAGAAGAATCTGGCTTCAGCTTCCGGAGTTCCTGGTAACTCTGGGTCCACATCCGGGGAGGGCTGCCCAGAGCTGTTAGTATCTTCCCCTCTGCTATGACCGATGTGCTGTGGTTATATGGTTTGTTGGAAGCCTATTGCTTTCTGTAAGTCCCGAGGGCATCTCCTCCCTGGCTCTCAGTTTCAACAAGGGAACTGTGCCTCAGAGTGGGAACTGGTTGTTTGTGGCAGAGCCAGGCACCCCGGCTTCCTAAGTGGTGGTGTATGTCTTCCCCAGCGACCATAAAGACAATGATTGGCCCAGCCAGTGGGGTTCAGTGGTTGAGCATCAACTTATAAACCAGAAGGTCCCGGTTCGATTCCCAATCGGGGCACATGCCTGGGTTGTAGGCTCAATCCCCCATGTGGGGTGTGCAGGAGGCAGCCGATCAATGATTCTCTCTCATCATGGATGTTTCTACCTCTCTCTCCCTTTCTCTCTGAAATCAATAAAATATATATATATATATATATTTAAAAAGATAGAGATGGGTATTCAGAGTTCTTGCTGCACTGCATTGAGGGAGCCTGCACTGAGGGAGCCTCCCCTGGTGGGGAAATGTATACCCCAGAACATCGTCCTGTGAAGGGAGGTGTCTGGTTTCTTGAGGCCGTTGCTGTGTCCCCACAGACACGGTGCCTGGTACACAGTAGGCGATGCTTCGGTATTTGCTGCGTGGATGATGAGCAGAGGCTTGTGCAAGATGCTGTGTTCTCATCACATTGGAAACAGATTCCTGCTGCTGAGAAAGCCATAGCGGTCCAGATGACACTCGAGAGAGGATCGGTGGGGAGCTGGATTTTGGAGGGTGAGAAGTTGTTCACAAGGAAACACAGACAGGAGAGCATTCTGGGGGGGGGGGGAGGAAACGGTGGCACCCCCAGAGTCTGGCCTCTTGCACTCATGCGAAGGTCCTGGGACAGGGACATGCTCGGCCCTCTGTGTGGTCAGGTGGGTGGGCTGGAACAGCAGGGGGAAGACCAGGGTTTGATCATGCACGTGTCAGCCTTGCAAAGGAGGCTTTACCTTCTGGCAGTGGGCAGCCAGAGGGGGGCTTCTTGCTGTAGGTAACCACATCCGACCTGCAGAGGAGGGCATGAGGGACATCCTTGTTTACGACTATGCTATTTGCCTTCTCTGAGGCTGCAAATGTGCCAGATGAGGTTGTCCAACCAGGGAAGACGGAAATGTCTCATCGCGCCTGTGGCAGCTGTAGTTGCTCCGTGGCAGCTGTAGTCGCTCCAGCGCGTCTGATCCAATCTGGTCCCTTGGAATCCAAATGGCACCTGCCTTCCTGCTGTGCTTGCAGGAGGCTGAGTGAGGGCCTCCCCATGAAATGCCAGATTTCAGGGAAGGGCTGGGCTAGAGGTGTGACATGTGGGGACAAGTGATCTTTGCGGAAAGTGCAGGGGAAGAGTATGTTGCGGATGGGAAAGGGAAGCAAATATCCTTGAAAAGCTAAGGAATGTTGGGGTAGACTTGACTGCACTGGGCGTGGGGCGTCAGCATTGGGGTTTGATGGACTTGGACTTAAATTCAGACTTTGTCACCTGGGACCGAGGTGTTTGGGGGTTTCGGTTAACCCCTGTGAACCTCAGTTTTTCCATCTGAACAATGTGGACCACAGCATCCATCGTCAGGGTGTTTGTGAAACTGAAGTGAGGTGCGTATGAACATGCTAGTCACTAAGTCTTGCTTCCCCACCCCCCCTCTCCTTCCTCTGAAAATGGGCCTTGACCTTGCATTCAGAGGGAAGGCTGGTATTTCTGTTTCTTAAAGGAGCCGATCTCCATGGTGGGATGGCATTGACTGTCACCGGAGGTGACAATAGCCAAGGTCTGGATGCAGGGGAGGGTGTGGTCAGCCTCCCACTGGCACGGGGGGGGGGGTTAGGGGGGCGCGGGTAAGGTGGGCCAGAGACCCTGGGGTCCGGGCAGGGGCTAAGGATTTTTTTAAAAATATATTTTATTTTTTACAGAGAGGAAGGGAGAGGGATAGAGAGTTAGAAACATTGATGAGAGAGAGCCATTGATCAGCTGCCTCCTGCACACATCCTACTGGGGATGTGCCCGCAACCCAGGTACATGCCCTTGACCGGAATCGAACCTGGGACCTTTCAGTCCGCAGGCTGACGCTCTAGCCACTGAGCCAAATCAGTTAGGGCAGGGGCTGAGAATTTTAACATCTGGAGCTGAAAAGGGGACAGGGAGCAATTTTTCTGAGCAAAGGGCATTGGAGTTTGACAGCAGTGTGTAAGGTGTTTTGGGGGTGAGGTGGGTTGAGCAAGAGAAGGGGAACAGGAAAGGCTGTGACACCTCAGATATACCGGGGGCAGCTTGGGAGACCCTCACAGCCTGAGATAAGGGATACAGACCTGACTGAGGCCCAGAAAAACCCCGGCCAAAGAGAAGAAAGGAGGAAAGGAGGCTGTCCCTCTCCCTTTCTTCCCTTCCTCCCCAGCCTTGGAACTCACTTTCTTGGTATCTATGAGTCAGGTCCTCACCAGAAGACCCCTGTGAGATGCCCAGTGTGGGCTCTCCCCTGGCTGAAGAGGGCAGACTTGGGGGGAGGGGCGGGGAGTCCCACCACTGGCCACACACATACATGCCCACACCCCGGGGATGGGCCACCCGTGCGTGGAGCGGGCATGTGCCAGTCCCCACGTCTCCTGAAGGCTGTGTCTCCTGCCTGCTCCTGGGGGTCTGGTCTACGTGGATCAGAGCTTGCCTTCCAGAAGCCTGGGCCAGACTCCCAGTGGAAAAGCAGTGCTGACATTTAATTTAGAAGCCAACATGCTACTTGGTACAAGCGTGCTCGGCTGTGTCTCAGTTCTCTGCTTCTAGAACAAAGCTCCTTCCAAAGAACACGGGCATTCTGAGACTTTGCAGTTCCTCTCTGGGCACTTTCTTAGTGTCAGGAGGAAGTTCCAACGGCCCTCTTACAGATGGGGAAGCAAGGGGGCAAATAAGGGAACAGGCTCACTTATTTCGTAAGTACTTACGACTCAGTATTTATTAAATACATTCCCTGCGAGCAATGTGGGTTCAGAGATGAAGGAGGCTCCTAGCAGTAAGTGATCTTTCAAACATACAAATCCGATTGTGTGTTTCCCTGGTTAAGACCCTTTACCAGGGAGATGGAGCCCTAAGGACACACGCCCTGCATGGTGATAGGAACTCCTAGACAAGCGTGTAGAAAGCGCCGAGCATGCCTTCTTCTCGCCGTCCTCCTAATACCCGTCGCGTGCAGCTTTGCAAGAAATTTCGAGTGCGTCGTCCTGGGGACTTGCCTCTTCCTAAAGCGTATGTTCTTAGTGAAGGGAGCAGGGAGCCGCTCGGTGAGGCTGGGCCCTGAGGAGCGGGGTTCCATGGACCACAGGGGTTCCCTTTCCCCGACCCGTGTGCTCCCCGTGCTGCTTCCGTGGTGTCACAGGAAGCTCCAGGGGGTGGGCCAGGCCTGCGAGGCGGCTGTTTCCCAGGCGCTGCCTTAGGAAAGCCTCGCACAGATGGGCCTGTGCCGATTTGAGGAAACAGAAGGAAAATAATTCGTGGTTTCCAAACCTGACATTTTTTAGCTTCCCACCCGATATGTCACGCGCACTATATTTGCTGCACTTCTTGGCCTGACTTCCCAAGCTCAAGATTCAGGAATTGTACGTGAAATTTCCTCCCAATTTGGGCCAGAGAGACGCAGAAGGGAGGACGCTGTGAGGCAGAGGAGACCACGGGCCCTGGCACCTCCAGACCCAGTCCTGGTGCCGGCGTTGCCCCCGTGTGCTCCTGCTCAGGCCTCCTGTCTCCACGCCTGACTGTCCTCCTTTGTGAAATGGGAATAACCTCTATTTCCCAGGGATGACACAGGTTGCACACAGTAGGTCATCATGTATCATGATAAGAACTTAAGGAGCTCTCATGACATTGTTTTCATCCACAAGGAAACCATTCAGCCTTACAACAGTACATGTGAGAGGCAGCATTTAGCCAGGATGTCCCTCTCTGAATGGGGCCTCCACCCCTCTCCTGTCTGCCTCCTCTCTCTGCTAGCTCCTCCCTCCCCGTCAAGCTTTGGAGGCAGCTGGGAGCTTTGGTCTTGGTGTCTCCTATGGAGAGAATTCTCAGTGTGTGGGCTGGTAGGGCCTCTAAAAATGGTCACAGGGGAAGGTCCTAAGTTGGGCCTTGTCGGTGATGTGGACGAGGACCAGGAAGTGCAAGCTCTGATGCACGACAGGACTTGGGAGGGAGGATGACATGCCGGGGGAGGCAGGTGACAGAGTCAGACTACACACAGCTGTGTACCCCTGGGAGGCCTGGGGAGTCTCCCTAGAGGCAGGCAGCTTGCGGGGGGGAGACAGACTTGTTTGGGATTAGGACATGGGCAGCCCACCCAGGCATATGTTTGGGGGCCAGGTTGGAGTCCCAGGGGCGAAGGGCAGGGATGAGGCCACCAGGGCATGAGTTTTGCTGTCCATGGGGGAGACTGGCTCCAGCGAGAACAGCAACCATACCCAGGGTGGGCTCAACATCAGGGGAGTTGAGTGGGCATCAGTATGGCTTCGGGCACCCAGTGACTCATCGCCCCCTCGTGGGCTCTTCTCCCTCAGAGCCTGTCCCAGCAGAGGACCCGGTGCTGTGGTGTGGGTCCAGCCTTGCCCTCCTGGTAGGTGGGCTTGAAGGTCCGTGTTGTCAGAGCCCACGTGGGAGGTTTGAACAGAGAGTACATGAGTATGGGTCCCCCCATATTAGAAAGGGGGCTCCCCCAGGCACAGTGGGTGCTGGCATTGAGGAGACAACCCCTCAGTTGATGCATAGGTGGTCTCCCGGCCGGGACATGCGGTTCCATCAGGATGGCTCAGGGACCTGGCTGCTCTGTGCCTGACCCTTGTCCCTGCTCCCTCCTCTTTCCCGGGTCTCAGATTGTACTTCTGTCTCATTTCCTCTGGACCCCAGGCAGGTCGGCCTCTGCTGGGGACCTGCATCCTGGCTCACTTTTCTAAGCCTCCCGGGTGGGCAAGGGGAAGCTGCAGTCCCTCCTCCCATTGCCCTCTGTCCTGTCACCCACCCCCCAAACAGTGCGATGACCTTCATCCTTGTGGGGCAAACCCCCCCTTCTCTCCTCTGGACCCACCTCTTCCTCGGTCCTCTCATGTCACACTGCCTGCATCCCCCACCCCAGGGATGGTGCCCCGTGACCTCAAACTGTCAGCTGCTCTTTCACGCTCACTTAGAACGCATTGCAGACGGACTGCGCCAGGAGCTTCCAGGAACGCGTGCACGTCAGCATTTGGAATGCGAGGACCGAGGGCAGGCCTGTGTGTTATTGACCAGGAGGGCAAGGCTGGGGATACCCCTCTCTCAGAGGCAGACTCGGTCCTCCTTCAGGACGGCCTGCTTGGGTGTGTGTGCAGGGGCAGAGCCATATGGCACTCACGACCTAGAAGTTGTCCACCTTGCTCTTCTGTGGGACGTGGTCCCCCACCCCATCACTGCCTCCTGTGGCTGAGCAATTCCTTCCTGAGACTGCTCTGCCCCGTCTTGCCCCCCTGCTTGTGCTGCTTCCACCGCCCTTTCATCACTGCCCTAAGGAATCGTCTGTTGAGGACCTGCACCCACCTCCGCCCGTCTCCACGTGGGGCCCTCCTCCCTGTCCCTCTAATAGTCTGTGGTTACATCTCTAAAGCAGGATGGCCAGAGCATGGGCTAGTGTCTCGCATGAGGTCAGGGTGGCTGTCTCTCTTAGGGAAGGGGCTGCTGATGTCCTTCCCTGCAGGGATCGGTGGAGACCAAGCGCTCAGGATAGAGGGATGTAAAGGATGTAACAAGGCAAATAGAATGCAGGGTCTCCACCCACCACCAGGAACAGTGCCGTCTCTGGTCGAGAGCAGTGGGCAAACAGGGGCCCACTTGTGATTGCCGAGCAGGGGCATGGCTAGCGGCTTAAAGATCTTTCCTCTTAGTCTGCTTCTTACATACTGTGGACGAATGTGTGAATGTATTGGGGAGGGGGTTCCCTGGCCTCACAGTACCCACTGAGCACCCTTGTCTTCCTAGCATGCCACAGACAGAGGGACAGACCCCCGTGGGTGGGTGGAGTGTGGCTCGGCCACAGAGGAAACCTGGGCACCCGCTGCTGCTCTTGGCCAGTGGCTGGGGCTGAGGGGTCAATGCCTGAACTGCTGCTGGGGTCCCCGGGTGACTAATTTAAGAGCAACTTCCATTTGTGGAGATTTGCTTTGAAGGTCTCAGAATGTCTTAGCGGTTGCACGTGTGTGAGTTTAAAAGGAGTTCCACAGCCTAGAACTTCAAGTTTACACCTTAAATAATGGCGTTCCATGCTCGGAGGCTGGGTCACAACACCATTGACTGAAGCCCTGCCTCCCGGGCCCTGGAGGTCAGCACTTTCCCGGGACGCGGTCATTGAAACAAGGGCCTCCCAGGCAATGAGTCCCTTCTCTCTGAGCCTCAACCTGTGCTTTTCCCTGCAAGGGAATTGAAGATGTCGGACTTGCCCGTCTTAGGGGGTGGTGTAACCCTAGGCCTTTCCTTCCTCCCTGTAACTTGGCGAACAGCAATAGGCAGGTTTCCGTCTCAGAAGAAGTGTTTGATTTGAACAGACCAATCCCAGAAGCCCCCGGGGTGGTTCCTGGGGCCAAGCTCTTCCCTTTAGGAACCCAAATTAAAAATATGGGCAGGAACGAGAAGTTACGCAAAGGAATGAACAGTCCCCAATGCCATGATGTGCAGCAGTTACACGTGAAAGTATGCTGTTAGGTATGGCCCCTGCTAGTGGTTTTTGTTTGTTTTAAAAAATTGCCGATAGGAAGGAAGAACAGGAGCTAACCACATAGGGCTAGAATGAGCTGTTCTTCTCAACTTCCAATCCTTCCTCTTGATCTAGGAACTGTTGATATTTTTGAAAAGAGGCTTGTGTTCAAAGTTGAGGGATTTGTGATGGAATTCCAGCTTGACTCCGCCCTATGTATGTTTATAGAAACATAGGATATGCGCCTACAAAGCCTATCACAGTTTCAATGGGAGAAGGGGTTTGAGGTGGGAAATTCTTGGTGCTTGGAGCAGCTATTCTATGTTTTAATTATGGTCAGAAAGGAACTTTTTGATGGAATGGGTGAGTGCAGACGAAACGCGATTCTATGAGGGCTGTGATGTTGCCTTCAAGAATGACTTCCTTTGTGGGGCAAAAGGAAGCCTTCAGGAGGGTATCGTTTCGGCAGCAGAACGAACCTGCCTTGGGTCATTTAGAGTAATTTTGTTGTCCACGTTAATTAACGGAATGATTCTCCACGTTTGACAATGAAATATGGCACAGGACCAGTGAGGCAGACTTCCCTTTTATTAAAGAGAGTCAGGTCCCCTGCATTTCAATTGGCAGCCGCTGCCGTTATCGGCAAAGAAGGTGAGCGGACAGAGGGTGAGCTGCTCTGGGCTGACATGTTCCCTGGGCACCAAACTGTAACGTTCGCGGGAATCATCTGGAGATCTTCTTAAAATACAGTGGAACCTTGTTTCTTGAATAATTCGCTTCTCAGTGTGACAATCCTTTCATGCTGATGCATGAATATGAGTCAATTTACTACGGCTAACATCTCAGGCTATTGTGCTGTGAATATTTTTGTGGGTTTGTTTTTTGATGGTTATAATTATTAAATTTTATAGATAAAACAGTACAATAGACATGTACTGTATATAATAAAGGTTAAAACGGGGAATCATTTGGGGGGAGTGGACTAATTCAACTGACATTATTTCTAATGGGAAAAAATGATTCCGTGTTCAAACAGCCTTCCTGAACTAATGACGTTTGAGAAATGAGGTTCCACTGCACAGGAGCTGATCCAGAGGTCTGGGATGAGCCCCAAGACCCTGCTTTTGTAACAACCTCTCAGGTGAGCCCCTTTGAAGTTGTGTATGAGACAGAAGTTGCTAGACAGTGTGGGAAACCTTAGGACATGCATTTTGCAAACTCCAGGAGAAGCTGTAAATCCCTCAGGCCACTTACCTAGATCTGCAAGCACAGCAGCTTGATTCAAGGATTTCTTGATGGCCGATCTATGGGCGCAAACACCAATGGCAGTTTCGTCCTGAAGATACTGCTCCTAGGGGTAAACAGATGTTCCAGGGATGACTGTACCGCGCCAGGTTATGTAAAAACGACTCCAATAACTAGCTTTGTGCGCTCAGTTCCTTAGATATTGGTGCAAATGCTTTGCTTTTGGCGTACACAGACCAAGCTATGTTAGGCTCTCCTTTGGGATGAAGATATATAAAAGTGCTGTCTCATTTGAGCTTACATTCTTACTAGGGGCCCGGTGCACAAAAGTTTGTGCACTGGGGGGGGGGGGGTGTCCCTCAGCCCGGCCTGTGCCCTCTCCCAGTCTGGGATCCTTCTGGGGATGTCCACATGCTGGTGTGCCTGGCCAGCCTGGGTGAGGGGCCAATGTTTGTTTGCTGGCCAAGCTCCCCAGTGGAGACCCTCACCCCAGGGGGTGTGGCAAGCCTGGGTGAGGGTCTGAGGGCAGTTTTCAGGCCGGCCACAGCTCCCACTGACCCTACGGGCCACTCGCCTGGGAAGCTGATGGTTGGGTGGCACTGTCCACCCCATGGCCTCCCGGGTGGGGGCCACAGGGTCTGGCCACCTGTTCCCCGCGACCCGGAAGGCTCCCGCCTGGGAAGCTGCGGCTAGGGAGGCGCTGGTCGCCCCATGGCCTTCCGGGTGGGGGCTGCAGGGGTCCAGCTGCCTGGTCCCCGGGTGAGGTGGCGCTGGCCGCTCCATGGCCTCCCGGGCGCGGCCGCCTGTTCCCCGCGCGCCCCAGAATGCTCCAGCCCAGGAAGTCGAGGCTGCAGTGGCCGGGCTGCAGGGATCCGACCACCTCGCCCCTGGAACGCTCCCGAGGTGGCAGGTGGCGGGGCCGCAGAGATCCGGCTGCCCCGCCCCCGCGCCCCGGAACGCTCCGAGGCGGGGGCAGCGCCTCGTGCCCGCCTTCCCCCCACCCCCCGCCTGGAAAGGCATCCGCAGGCCCAAGGCGCTGGATGCCTTCTCAGGCGGGAGGCTCCCAAGATGGCGGAGGCTGCAGCCCTGGAGAAGCCGCACACCAGGGCTGCGGCCTCCGCCATCTTGGCTGGGCTAATTTGCATACAGCCACTCTGATTGGCTGGTGGGCGTGGCTTACCCGTCTCAGAGAAACGGTTAATTTTAATATTTTGCTTTTATAGAGTAGATTATCCATGCCCAGTGGGACTTCTCACAGAGGGTCGATGTGACAAGAACGCTGTCCAAAATGAACCCTGAGGAAACGCATGTAAGTACCCTTCCTAACGCATTTGATTTCAAACCGAGGAATGTGAACGTAACAAGAGACAGGAAGTGGGTTGTAACCCTGAGTCTATCACTCACTTGTTCTGTAGTCTTGGGCGGAGCTTTTCTCTATGTCCCTGCATCTCCGCTCATCATCCCAGGTTGCTGGCAGCATCCTGAGGGCTGAACGAGAAAGTGCTAGGAGGCAAAATAATGCTGTTTAGAGATGACCATACACCCCTTTTCTGAGAAGGACCCCTTGTATCCCCACCCCAGTCAAGGAGACAGCCAGGCCTGTGTCTGGGATTCTGCTCTCCCAGATCACAGTTGATTGTCCAGAAATATAGACCCTGAGTCTGGTTGTGCTATGGACAGAGGCACTCCGAGGGCCTCCATCTGGAACAGTGCTCTGCCATGGGACTTCTAGAGTGTGAACTACCCACTAGCATAGCCACATGTGGCTCGTGTGACTGCGGGACTTAATTCCATTGGACAGCGCTGCTCTAGAGTCGTGTTATGGCCTTGGGCATCTAGGGAAATCCCAAGATCCTTTTATCTCCTGTGCCTAGTTTTGGCTGTTCAACTGTTACGTCATTTTCATGAGACACCTCAGGAGGTCTTTAAGATAGCTCTGAAGTAAGAGCTTAACTACTATTCTTTTGTGGAGGGATGTCTGTCCATCACAGTGAGCCACACAGAGGTAAAGATTTTGGGCCTCTTACTGCCCACCTAGTACCCTGAGCAAACTACCTTACCAAGTCACAGGCAATCTTGTTTGAAATATGAACAAATCCGTGGCCCGATGAAGGTGACTTGTGTATGCGACAGTTCCATGACGCTCATGGAGCATCAGCCTGGGGAGCTGGAAATCTGAGCTCATGTTCTACCCTTAGTCTGGGTGAGAAGCTACCTTGTCACTGAGCCTCAATCGCTGTGCGATTATGAGGAGGCTTTAAAAGTAGGGTATCATCCCACTAGACCATAAGAAGCCAGAAGCAGTGAGGGCCTTCCCACTGTGGGATACACTCTTGTTGCAGGTGGATACAGGGGTGGGCAAAAGTCAGTCTACAGTTGTTCATATGGTAATTTAATACCATAATTAATAATAAGAATAAACTTTCTCATATGTACTACTGTAAACCTACTTTTGCCCACTCCTGTAAGATAAAAATCAATGTGTTTCCCTCGGATCTGGTCTAGAGGGCCGATGGGAGCTTCATCTCGAAGTTGGACCAGATTTGGGTCAAAGGCTAAAAACATCCAAGGGTGCACAGGTGCTCTTTCCTTTGAAAGTGTCTAGCTTGACGTTTGTGGGCACCGTCTGACTGTCAATGATCTGGAGCCACTTCACACCCCCCTCCCCAATAAAGCGAATGGGAACTTGCCAGTTTAAACACTGTACCCGTTATCACATCATCGTCTTACCAGCCTCCTAAGGAGCTTGCGAGGTAGGTGTCCTTGTCTCGCCATCATTGTCATCCTTGCTCTTCTACACAGGTGGGGACAGCGGAAGCCAGCTGATGCAGACCGCACTGTTACGAAGAGGAGGCGACAGAATTCAAACCAGGTCGTCTAAGTCTAACCCTTAGTAGAGAACGTCAGCTTTACACTTGTGTGGACACAGCTGAAATAACATATGTTTGGAGAAAAAAATGTGAAGCAAATTAAAGATCGCATTTTGAGAGATGAGAAGGGCAAGAGTGTCATTTAGGGGGTGGGAGGGAGGGGTCTGCATTGTGTGCTGGGATAATGCCTACAGGATAAAAGATAGGCGAATAATGACGGTGGAATCTGGACCAGGCCTTCCCGTAAGCAGGCTTCCTGTTGTTCTGCTGTTCTCGCAACAGCCCTGTGTGGTCCATACTTCAATTCTTAGTTTTAATATGAAGATGGCTTGCTACAGCAAGGTTAACTGACTTGCCTACGATCATCCTGACCACAGAGCTCAAGTTAGGAGATTATGACTCTTTCATAAACATTTACTTGAATGTTTACTAAACATCTTTGTTTCACTGGTACCACCTGAAGAGGAGGAGCCGTGTGGGCACTGGGTATGTCACAGGCCCCATGGGAGGTAGGCCTCCAAGGCACCAGCTTCTGCGAGCCATTGCCTCGCTGATGTTAACACTTCAACGGCATCCGTGGCTTCCCTAACGGGGGCGGACAATTGCTCTCCCACTCACTACTGCATCGTATCTGATAGAATGCACCTTATTTATCTTTGTACTACATTACCAAGCTCAGGGCCAGACAGTGGAACCTGTGGGACGCATGAATCATTCTGAGTCCTAATATTGCTAACAGATAAGCACACACACACTGTTCTCCTGTAAAGCGCTACTTAGATATTACAGGTGAATGCAGGTTAGCAAGCATTACATTATCTCATTAAAGGTTACAGAAACACTGGCACTTGAGCTGGATGCCTAAGGAAGAGCCCGTATTTGGACCAAAATGACGTTCCCACCATAAGGTTCCGATACATCAGTGGCCTCGTGGGAATTTTTAGAACAGGCCAAGCCAGATGGACCTACAGGGAAACTCATATCGAAGATGCAAGTGGGGGACTCAGGTCAAGCACACTTGAAGGTACCACTCAGCTGCAGGCTGTCTTGGAGATGGACTGCCACCCACTATGAAGGTGGGATGGTAGGCTTTCTAGCTGAACAGTGACTTTGCTGATCTCCCAGTGCTGGGTAACTCATAAGGCTTAGGTCCTGATGTACCTGACCTACCGTGTGATCTATAGAGGATGGTCGTACTGGAGACTTTCTACCAATATCGAGGGCTGAGCTCACGTGGCTCTTGCTTATAACTCACATACTCCCAAGAGGAAGAGGCAGTCAAAGGGGGGCGGGGTGACGAGGCACGGGGAGGACTCAGATGATGGCACATTAGCAAGGATGGGAAAGCACTGTGATGGTTAGTTAAGGGGACAGATGCTCAGGAGGAGGGAGAGAATTGTGTTTTAGATGCCAGCAGGGCTGCTGAGTCAGTGATAATCCAAGTGTTCGGTTTGATACAAGGTTTTATAGAAGGGACACGTGGGTAACAGTTTACCTAGACTGAGGTGACAAGGGGCCACCTCTTTTATCACCTCTGTGGGTGGCTCTGTGTCAACTACACCATCCAGTATCAACAACTGTTGGTTGACATGAACGGAACAAAGTCACTAACCTTATCAGGTGAGGGACCTTTAGAGGAATCAGAATAGTCTGAGAAGCACAAGGGCTTCCTGGGTTGGTTATAAGTTCTGTCACTAGATATTTATTATTAGAGTCCAGGATAGTCGCCTGTCAGGTGGTCTGTCCATGTGAGAGATGCCACAGTGATATAAATAACTAATGATAACTAATGGACACATCGTAATCTATATTATTAACTGTCTCTCGGTCCTTGGAGCTGAAGTGGGTTTGGGTCTGAAGGGCAAAACCCTGAAGCAGGAGGAGAGGATTAGCTGGGGAGAGGAGTCCAGGCTCCTGATTAAATATGTACCTTTATAACCACTGGATTCTAATGTTGTCAAGACCCAATGTCTTTCCCCCAGAACCTATCTGGCTGCTCTGCCAAGGTTTCCGTGGGTCATCTTTTGCTGAGCCTGGTGGGTCAGAGAGTACTTCCACCTCTACCAATAGACATACTTGTTATCATTTCCCTAGTATCAGGTTTTACTCTGCCCTTAAATCAAGAGTTTGACAGATATCTTCTTACCTTGCATCTCGCTCTTCCTCATTCCTGAAGGTGCACTGCAGGGCTTCCGGTGAGTTCCATGAACTTCCAGGTGACCGTGGCCACGCCAGGTAACCTGTGTAAAAGGAGGGATCCATTCAGTTTCCTCCTCGAGTCCCTTCCTTTTCTAATGTATCATGGACACAGTATGCACCACAGGCACCGTGCGGGGTAAATAAACAGACCCATTTCCCAATTGCAGGGAACTCTGGATCTCGATTTGGAGGTTCACACAAGTGAGAAGGCACAGCAACAACTGAGACCTTGGCTGTGTTGAAAGAAAAGCGACAGTGAATTCTAAGGGCTAAGAGGGGCGGAAGGCCAGAGAAGGGTTCCTGGAAACATTGGGCAGAAAGCTGGGTTTTAATGTTTAAAAAAGAATGAAACTGATGGGGACAAGCCAGCCAGAAGGGCTTCCCGGCAACGGTGGGGAAGGAGCATCAAAGCCTAAGTCACCAACAAGGTGAAGGGCAGACGAGGTGTTTTGTTTCACAGGGGTGAGCTGGGAGGCCAGCTACTGGACGCCTTTAAATGCCGGGCTCAGGGTGTAGGGCCGCCCAGTGAATGAATGAATGTGACGGGGAACCGCTGAAGGTTGAACAAGGCGAAGTCTTATACATAGCTTCTTGGGGGGAAAGAGCCTGGCAGCTTGGAGGAACGTGGGCTGGTTGTACGGGACCGAGTTAGAAGGCAGAGAAACTAGCCAGGAATGTCTTATTCCAAGTTGGCTATTTTTCTATTGGAAAAATAAAAAATAAAAAGAGTGAGAAAGAGAGAAAGAGAAACCTAAATAACAAACTCTAAGCTTCCAATGAACTGCCTTTTATTATGACACGGAAGCCATAAAGGCAGTGATGTATACAAACGCAGTGCAGGATGTTTTGAGTGGCTTTAGGAAATAAAAACAGCAGGAGGTGGTTAAAATCGGAATGTCCGCATCAGGTTATAACCATCTGCGTGTGGGAACTCGTAGCAGCCGTGCAATCATGGTTTTATAGCTCTGCTTGGTCCTTTCCCTCAGATAACAGAACTCCGAGTGGGTAAGGAGGGGAAAGCCAGCAAATCAGTGCCATTAAGTAGCGAAGGATTGCAAGTCTTTGAATTTCAATGGCCACAACGGTTATCAGATTGATACCAAAAAAAATCATTATTTCCCCAAATTTGAAATACCTGCGCTGTGAAGGAGGGTGAGATGAATACTTGGGAGATCTGGCTTCCTAACAAAATGATGATTGGGAGGAAGCAGACATAGGATTTGAGCTGGGCCTTGCAGAAGGAGTCAAGATCGATGCAGGTGACCAGACGGGAATATGCAGGGATCGTGACCGTAAGAACAATTTGAACTGTTACTCAGGACTACTCAACAGGTGCCCACAAAGCGTCAATCATCAGGTTGTGGTCCACCTGCCTCCCCTGAACTATATACAGCATGATGCTGCGGAAGGGCCCAGACAGACCTGCGTCACATCCAGCTCCACCACTCATGACCACTCATGACCTTGACTTCTCTGCCTCAGTCTGTCAGTACGTGGGGTCAGCACCCCTCACAGCACTGGCGTAACACTCAGCAAGATGCCATTGATAAAGTCCCACCTGGGGGCGACCTATGGCAGGGTCTCAGGAAGCCCTGGCTTCCAGGTAAGACCCGTGGGAGTTCTGAGTGAGAGCTGCTTGGTGAACTTGAGTTTGCCCAGCCAAGGTTGTCTGCCCCGGGACACGTCGCTGTCAGCACCCCTTCATGGTCTCCACACCCACAGTAAGTTGATCTAGAAAACACAACCTCATTTCCAGAGATTTCCTTTCCCTGCCTTTCTCTGCAAGGCTCACAGCTTCTGAAGGACATGCTGCAGGGAAACCACCTCTGCTGCCCCCGGGGACAGGCTCGGAGGTACCACTTCTCACCTGCTCACCCGACATGAGCCTCCTAAGGAGGTGGCCTGATGAAATGCATCATGGCCAGTGAAGTTCACATTTAAGATGAATCAGAAATATGTTTAAGTACAAGTAATATTTGGAATGTACTTATGCTAAAAAAAATTGCCTGTCTAAAATGCAAATTGCCCTGGGTATCCTGTATATTTCTACTTGCCGTGTCTGATGACCCTAGGTCAGGTGCAGTGAGCTCAGTGGGATACAGGCTATCAGTGTTGATAGCAGAGGACTGGGGGGATTTCAGATCCTCCTTCAGTCACTTACTGGTGGTAAAACCTTTCACTTCTTGGAGAACCAGGATGTTTACAGATGAAGACACTCCTCTCATAGCTCCTGAACAGATAACGCGAGATGACATCAGCCGGTGTAGTTGCTATGTGTCCCCAGTGCCAAACAGAGGTCACATCAGATAAAGGAACTCTACGTGCTGCTTACTTACAGCGCGTTCTAAACAATGCGCCTCTCGGAAACTGTACAGGCTCATCATTGCTATTTTCGCCCAGGGCCACCCAATGGGTAGGTGGTACTTTTGAGAGCATGACTCACAGTGTTCAGCTCCCACCCAAGGCCTCTCGGTGCCCCGCCCCCTCTCTTGCAGCCTTTCCCACACTAGTCAGTGTTGTCTTCAGTCAGCTGAAGACCGACTCGAGATAAAACGTGTGCTTAGCGTTCGCCATGCGACCCATCGCCATGGCATTCTTCGTGGCAGGGTCCTGGAGAGCAGGACTCCCCAGGAAAGCATTTTTGTCTTTTATGATTGTTTCCAAAGGTGGGAAATCAGCCTCAGGTAAAGGACGGATGAGTATGGTGGCGCTGGAGTCGGAATCAGCCTCACCCAGCACACAGGGTGTACCACAGCCCAGTCACAGCCCGTGAACGGTGAGGTCGAGCTCCTGTGTGGCACTATGCACAGCAACTCCAGGCTCCCGTGAGATTTGGGAAATGTGTGCTATGCCCAGTTTACGAAAGGGACAGTGGAGGCTTTGTGGGGTGATGTCAGCTCCCCCCCAGATCACACAGCCTATAAGTGGCAAAGCTGGGTTTCAAACCCAAGCCTGACACACCAAAAGCCATTTCTTTTTCCCTGACCCACCACTACTTCCCCCCAGTTGTCCTGAGCAAAAATAAACAAAGCGTTTGGTTCATAAACCAAGAATATGGCTCCCCTCCCTCCACCCACAGTTCCTGATAAGGGAGAAAGCAGCAGCACATTGTGAAATTACTATAATGCCCTTGGGGCAACAGCCAGGGATGCTGCAAGGCCAGACACAGCTGCCTGAAATGCTCAGCGTTTTACCTCCCACATTCCAGAGCCAGGCATTGCTCTAAGCCTCATAAATCCCCTAAGGATATTGCCTCACAGGCAGAGGGGTGGGGCTGGGCCAGGTCCTGGGGATCTGAGGCAGGCCTGTCTCACTCCTTACCATGCGGTGTCTGGAGCGAGAAAGCTGGTCACGCTGGTGACTCACGACCTAGCCGTCCAGCTAATGGCTACCTGCTGAGACAAGACTGACCCCACACGGAGAGCACAGGGCACCCTGATCTGGCCACAGCAACGGAGCAAAGAGCATGTCTCTCAAAGCCTGAGACCTGAGGTTCCGAGTCGGCCGTTGGATGCACCAGGCTACCTGTCGTCATCATGAACATCGCAGGCCGTTCACGCTTCTTCACTGTGCAATACGGTCCAGGCACTAAAACTGCTTAAATGGGAATAAAGTACAATCCTCCTTCCTTAGGCCCCAGATGGGGTGAGAGAAAAAGACACACGGCCAATCTGAGACGTGCGAGAGAGAACAGAGAGAGAGCTGGCCGGGAGAGACAGACCTCAGGAGCTTCTTAGAGCAGACACCGTCTAAGTCGAGTCTTAAAGAAACAAGGTTCCATGTGGAGATTCTGCAGAAAAGGAATGTCATCAGGATGGTGACACAGGCTTCAGTCCCCTTTAAAAGAAAGCCAACTGTCAATATTTGTGCAGGAGACACCCTTGTAAAAATCCTAGAACAGTTAGTTGTCTGGGCACTTCCAGAGTAGGTAACGCTGTGCTCGCCTTCTCCATGAGCACATCAAATCACAACTAAAGTATAGAGCAACTGTCATCAGAACCACACGAAGACGAGCTGGACAGAAGTCCTATAACTAAGGATATTAAAGAGAAGCCACGACGCGACTAGCAGGAGGGGCAGAACGGGCAGGTCCTACACCCATGGTGTAACTTCGTGGTGTAAATAAATCCCGGCACAACAGCTTGTGCTGTGTAGTCATGGACAGTCCTCCCAGCCAGTCACCTGAAAGTCAACACCAACAGCAACCGACAGTCTATACACCAAGGTTGTGGGTTCGATCCCTGGACAGAGCACATACAAGAATCAACCAATGAATGCATAAGTAAGTGCAACAACACATTGATGTTTCTCTCTTACCTGCCCCTGTCTCTCTCTCCAAAATATCAGCCATAAAAAAAAGACTCAACAGGAGGGCACATACAACCCACACAAGGGACACTCCTGTAGCACCCAGCTCAGGTGAACAGGGAGGCTACCATTGGGTACCACAGATCACCGACTCTGTAGGCCACTCTGCCAAGACAGGGAGACGTAAGAGGGTTACCCAATACATGGAAACAAACACAGGGAATCATCCAAAATGAGGAGACAAAGAAACATTTTTCAAATGAAAGATCAGGTCAAAACTCCAGAAAAAGATCGAAATGAAACAGAGATAAGCAACCTACAGAGTTCCAAACACTGGTTATACTCAGTGAACTCAGGGGAAGAATAGATGAACTAGGTGAGAACTTCCACAAGGAGATAGAAACCATGAAAAAGTAAGTCAGACATTAAAAATACAGGCACTGAAATGTACACACTGGATGGCAGATTAGATGAACCAAAGGGCTGAATCAGCAATTGGGCAGATACGGTAGCAGAAAAATGCCCAAACAGAGCAGCAAACAGAAAAAAAAAAAGAATTAAAAAACACAGAATAGTTGGAGGGGCCTCTGGAGTAACAACAGTTACAGTGCACAAAATAGACTTTCAAACAAGGGCTGTAACAAGAGACAAAGAAGGGTACTGATCCCAGGATAAAGGGATCAACCCAATGAGAGGATGTAATTCTTGGTAAACATCTACATAACCAACAGAGCAATAGCCACTACTTGCAAACCTGTGTCCAGCAACAGATGGATAGATAAAGTGTGTATGTGTGTGCCAAGTATGTGTGTGTCAAACACGCACAGTGGAATACTATGTAGCTATTCAAAAAGGAAATCCTGGCATTTGTGACCGTGTAGATGAAACATTGCGGGCATTACGCCAAATAAGTCAGATAGAGACAGACAAGTACTCAAGTACTAGATGCTCTCACATACATGTAGGATCTAGAAAAAAAAAAAAACAGCCTAACTCATAGAAAGCAGATTTATGGTTGTCAGGGGCAGGGCTAGGGAACGGGGAATTGGGTGAAGGTGTTCGAAACATGCAAACTTCTATTTATAAGATACATAAGCCCTGGTGATGTAATGTACAACATGGCGATCACCGTAGTTCACGATGCTGTGTGGTAGAGCTGAAAGTTACGATGAGAGTAAATTCTGTGAGAGTAAATTCTGAAAGTTCTCATCACAAGAAAAAAAAACACACATTTCCTTTGTAACCATATGAGTTGATGGGTATTAAGTAAGTTTGTTCTGGTAACCATTTCACAATATAGCCAAATCTCAAGTCATCATGCCATACACCTTACATTACATTCTTTTGTATGCCAATTATATCTCAATAAAACTGGATGGGGGGGAGCGTAGAAAATACATGCAGAGATCCATGACTGAAAGAGACATTTTAAAACCTTTTCAAACCCAAGCCTCCCCTGATGATGGAAGGCCCACCTTGTTTTGTATCAAATATACAAACACACAGCTCACATTATATTTTCTTTTCTCAGTTTTGGCAAAATAACATCCTATATAATAAGAGCCCAGTGACCATAATGGCAGAACTGTTCGACCAGTCACTATGAGGTGCGCTGACCACCTCTCTGTCCCTTTTCCTGGTTGGAAGGCTCCGATCGCCAATGGCAAATGGGGACACAGGGTGGGTGGCGGGGGATGTGGGTGGCGCCAGGCCAAGACCTCCGCCCCACCAGTTGCCTCACACACAGAGGACCGGCCGAGGGTGGTGGGTGGCGGGGGTGGGGCTGGCGAATGGGTGGGAATGGCCAACCTCTTGGTCCCTCTTCCAGGCCGTCAGGCTCCTATCGCTGGACGGGGAATGAGAACTGGGGTGGGTGGCAGGGGGCAGGGCCAGCTGCTGGCAGCTGGGGAAGATGGCCCTGATCACAGGCTAGGCCTAGGGACCTTACCTGCACTGGTATGATTTTGTGCACTGGGCCTCTAGTTCTTTATACAATTTAATCTGTTACACTTATTTCAATTTATATGAATCGAGTTCCAGCTTAGTTATACTGTTCTGTGGATGTTTAATGAAATGCCTATTCATTTTGTTTTCTGTTTTCTTTTAACATTTATAGCCCAATACATCTCTGTTTCCTGGACCTCAAGCAAGTTTGCAGGCTCTTGACCATGCCATTGGCCTTCAGCACCCTGTCCAGAATGCTGAGGGTGAATGAGCTCTGACAAGGTGTAGGGCCTTTTCATGGAATTGTGTGTGTGGTTCTTTGCTCAAAAAGCAGTGGGTGGGGTGGAGAGGACGACTTAGTTCCTGAAAGATGAGGCTGGTAGGCAAGGGCCAGGACATTCAGGCTCTTGTACGTGGAACGGAGGCCTTTAGTACCAAGGAAATGGAGAACTACGGAAGACTTTTAAGCAGGGGTGGTAATCATAGCTACATCATTATTTAGAAAAAATAAAATACTGGCTGATGGTTTGGAGAATGCTCTGGAGACAGGGGTGGTGAGGAGGCTGCTGCAAATCTCCAATCCAAGGAGTAGTGGAGAGAATTATGAGTACTCAGAGGTGGGGTTGGAGAGAAGCTGATGGAAAGCAGACCGGGCCACCGAGGCCAGGGAGGAGCAGGTCTGGGGAGCGGGCTGTAAGCCATGCCGAGTAGGGGGCTGTGGGCGAGTATCTGTGGGATGTTTGGCAACCTTGCTGACAACCAGGCTGCCGGGACACCCATTCCTCCCAGGCTGCGACTGGAGGCTGAAGGTATCCATTAGCACCACGGGGCATTTCCGTTTGGAGGAAGGGAAATGTGAGGGCCAGGAATCTGACCTCTGGCCCTGGTGGGTCAGAGCCTGCTGATTGCTTGTTAAAATGTCAGCAGGCGTCCCTTCCATGGGAAAATCTCTCTTTCTCAGCCCCTAGCATGTGGTGACCCCAGGAGGGAGGCACAGGGTCAAGGGTCATGCTAGAGTCCTGGCTCCCTGCTGCTGCTGAGTCTGAAATGCAGAGGCAGGAAACCCCAGATTGATGGCGAGAGGGAGGGGCGCTAAATGAGCCCAGCGGATGCATGAGCAGAGCATCTGTAGGCAGGCAGCAGGTCTGGCTCGGTGTTGAGGGGCAGACCTAACCATGGGGACGATGCTGATCTCAGGTAACATTGCTGCACAGTCACTGTGGACCTGGACCTGACGTTGCACTAAGCGCATCATGTGGTTTCTCATTTAATCCTCAGGACTTTATAAGGGGGATTCAGGGAGGGCGGGTACAGGGTTAGGAATAGGCAAAGCTGAGGTTCTTACCCAGCTGCCAAATCTAGAGTCCACTCTCTTTTAATGTTTCCACTACTCTTGTCCTTTGGATTCATCTAATTCAATGGTTTTCAACCGGGGACGATTTGGGCTCCCATCTCCCATACCTGAGACATTTCTGATCGCCACAATGGGGGGTGTGCAGTGTTGCCAGGCATCTACTCTATAGAAGCAGAGGTGCTACTAAACATTGCATGATACACAGACCAGCCGCTAACGCAAATCATTATCCAGCCCTACATGTCAATAGTGCAGACACCCCGATGCAGTGACAGGCACAGGTAGACATCCAATCAGAGTTTGCATGGTTTTGGAGTCAACACTTTCCTCCCTCCTTTTCCCTTCCTTCCTTCTCCACTCTGTTTATTCATTTGTTCTTTTATTGAGAGACTAGAGGCCCAGTGCACAGATTCATGCACTGGTGAGATGTCTCAGCCTGGCCTGCAGGGATTGAGCTGAAACTGGCTCTCAGACATCCACTGAGGCAGATTGGATTAGAGGTAGAGGCAGAGGTAGAGGCAGAGGTAGATTAGAGGTAGATTAGAGAGGCAGATTAGAGAGGCAGATTAGAGGCAGATTGGATTGGAGGCAGAGGTAGATGTAGAGATAGAGAGAGCAAGAGAGAGAGAGAGAGAGAGAGAGAGAGAGAGAGAGAGAGAGGGAGAAAGAGAGAAAGAGAGAAAGAGAGAGATTGAGATTTCTGAAGGTCTTGGTACTTTCTGTGATGTCTGGCTTGTCTTGGCTCAGTGTCCTTAACTGGAAATGAAATCACACCCTGTTGTTTGCACCTGGTCGATAACTAAATTTGGCTAGAAAAGGTGGTCTCTCTGAAAACAACTGGGCATATGTTAGGACTTTTAAAAAAAATTACAGTTTGGGCCAAGCTGGTGTGGCTCAGTGGTTGAGCATTGGCTCATGAACCAGGAGGTTGTGGTTTCATTTCCAGTCAGGGCATGTGCCCGGTTGCAGGCTTGATCCCAGTGTGGGGTGTGTAGGAGGCAGCCGATAGATGTTTCTCTCTCATCAATGTTTCTATCTCTATTCCTCTCTCTAATGTCAATAAAAGCATTTAAAAAATAAGTAAAGCCCTAACCGGTTTGGCTCAGTGGATAGAGTGTTGGCCTGAGGACTCAGGGGTCCCAGGTTTGATTCCGGTCAAGGGCATGTACCTTGGCTGTGGGCACATCCTCAGTGGGGAGTGTGCAGGAGGCAGCTGATCGATGTTTCTCTCTCATTGATGTTTCTAGCTCTCTGTCACTCTCCCTTCCTCGCTGTAAAAAAATCAATAAAATATATTTTTTAAAAATAAGTAAAAATAAAAATTACAGTTTGGGGTACTGGCTGGGAAGTGCAGGACAGTGTGCTCCCCAAGCACTTGTGTGTGGTGGATGCCCTAAAAACTTCAGTCTGATCCCAGAGAAAACAATTCGCCTCATGGTTTTTCATTCACCGCTGTTTTCAGAAGCGCTGCCAGAACCTCGGAGATCAAGACAAAGGGGTCCAGCAGCCCACTTTGGGGGAGAGGGGGAGGCAGAGTCCTCTGGATGGAGTCTGCCTGCTCCCACCATTAGGGCTTTATTAATGGGGCCAACAGAACTTACAGACTCAGCGAGGGGGCCAAACACGGCTGCTGGTCAGACAGGAATCCTCCAAGGTAGGCCCCCTGTGCCTGGAGGGGTTGGCACACAGGGGCTCACCACCTAATTCGAGTCCTTCTGAATGCCTGAAGGCAGAAATCCACAAGGACTTTGTGCAGCTACTTAATGAAGGTTGGGTCTCCTTTGTCTTAAAACAGACGAGAGTCTGCCCGTCCAAAGCAGTACCAGGGGGAGGCTTTCAAAGTCTCCCAGTGAATGGACCTCCCTGCATTTCCCGTCATGCCCCGAGGGTGAGAGGGATGTCTGGGTGACCCCCAGAAGACCAGTGGGAGTAGCAACCTACTGAACTTGAGGAACCACTGGAAGTAAGGAGATTCTTGCCAGCAGAGCAATTCAAACCTGGGCAGAGGAGTCTTGTGGCATGGAAACAGGATTCGAGAATGAACTTCGGAGAGGAGGAGGGAAGAGAGATCCCACTAGATTGAAGATGCTCCCCAGAGCTGAGCTCTGTAAGCTTATAACCAAGTACTGTGAGTAAAACTGCGGGGTACAGCAGGAGCTTTATGTTCACTAAATGACTGACGGAATGGACGAACAAAAGAATAATTTTGTGGTCTCAAGGCCCAGGGGATAAGGAGTCAGTATTTTCGCATAAGTTTCCCCTCCCTAACGCAACATTCTTCCATGCTTTTAAGTTAGGATTTAGATCTTCATGTGAAGTTGGGTTTTAGTTATGGAAAGAGTCCTTGCCTTCATGGGACCAGTGGCTTTCCCCCCTCTCTTTTATACATTCTTTGAAAATTTGTTATTGAATTTATTGGAGTGACACTGATTAATAGAATTACATGGGTTTCAGGTAACAATTCTGTAATACATCATCTGTATATTGTATAATGTGTACACCACGTCAAGCCTCCTTCCATCATCATTTATCGCCCCTTCACCCATTTCTACTGGCCCCACACCCACCCCTTAGACATGTCTGTGTCTATGACTTTGGTTTTCTTTGCTTCATCTTTTTTTCACTCAGCACTATAGCCTCCCTCTCCTCTGACAGCTGTCTGTGCCACACTCTTGTTTTATGGACTCTAAACTTCAGGTAAGATATTTGGGAAACAGTTCATTTTGATTTCTCAGGAAAAAAAAAGTATAAACCCAAGAAAACTACTGTTATTCTTTCCCTCGGAGAAGATTACTAGATGAAATGCTGAGTGGTAACACCTTGCACAGAAAGCGGAATACAAATTCCCAAACAAAGGGCAGGCACACCGAGGGCAGCATTTAAGGCAAGGACATTTCCTCGCCTCTTTACTCAAAGCAAAGTGGCCTGGCAGGGTGTATGGAAAGTCGATGTTAATGATGTGAAGTTCAGAGGTTTGCATGTGGTCTCCTGTTCTGCCAGTGAGTTACAAGGTCACCTTGAAGAACCACTGCCTGGAACCTCCTCTTCCTCTTCTATGGAAGGGAAATAGTGATAAAGTTCCGGCATAAAGTTCCAAGTATTTCTGAATACCACATAAGGTATTGCCCAGGGATACTACTTACAGGTTGTATAACTCTATAACAAACTATTTTGTTGTCATCTTTTCACGGTCATTTTATTTCAACATCCAACCTCAACCATCAATTTCTGAGTTTGCAATATCTCTAAATAATGCCTCACTGTAGAAATTCTATTACTTCCATGTTAACTACTCTTCAAGAATTTGAATGAAATGATATAGGACTATAATTTTCATTAGCTATAAAGATATCTCTATGGGCACATTTTATTTTATTTATAAATATTGCCAAAATAGTCATGGAATGGGAGAAAGGACTTTTGATTTAAAAAAAAAGTGAGAGCTGGTATTATATTATTTTCCTTTTTTTCTTTCTTCCCTTCCTTCTTTTTTTTTGTTCTTTCCTTCCTCCTCCTTTCCCTTCCTCCCTCGGGCTCTCCCTTCCTTTCTGTACTTACATGACTGGCATATTACGTCTCATGACACGGAATTAATGAGACTGATTCTCTGACCTCAAAGACTTCAGATTTTACTGATGATGAAGGTGAAGTCAAGAGGGGATTAAAATACAGTATCAAATAAATCCCCAACAGGCTGGGGTGGAGGCTTTTTGGAGAAAGAAGAAGTGGCTGGTTTGAATTTTGAAAGGTAAGTAGAAATTTTAAAGAAAAGAAAGGGTGAGTATGAACACACACATATACAGAATATTCTACCCAACAACCACCAAATACACAGTCTTCTCAAAGCACACGAGGAGCATTTTCTGGGAAAGACCACTTGTTAGGCCATTAAGTATCTTCTTCAAGAAGATTACACTCATACCCAAGATATCCTCTGACCACAATGGTATAAAACTAGAAATAAAACAAAAACTGACAAGTACACGGACATTACACAACACCCTCCAGAACAATCAACGGGCCAAAGGAAAAATCAAGGGCTTGATCCCTGGTGGGAGCCAAGCGGGAGGTAGCTGATTGATGGTTCCTTCTCCCTCTCCCCTTCTTCTCTCTCTCAAATCAATAAAAACATTTTTTTTAAAGAGTAGGACAAGAAAGAAGCGCTGAAAATATTAAAAAGAACTGAACTGGATACCACTAATGCTCTAGACTACTGCTAATAAGTCTTGTATAAAGTAACAAGGGGTGAAATAAGTCAGAGAAAGATATGTATTACATGATTTCACTCATTTGTGGAATATAATGAGAAACATAAACTGAAGAACAAAAACAGATCCAGAGACAGAGAAGCATCGATCAGACCGTTAAACCTCAGAGGGAAGCTAAGGGAGGGTGGGGGTAAGGGGGAGAGACCAACCAAAGGACTTGTATGATGCATATAAGCCTAACTAATGGACACAGACACCAGGGGGGTGAGGGTATGAGTGGGGGGGTCAATAGGGGGATAAGGACACATATGTAATACCTTAATCAATAAAGAAAAAAATAAGGGGACAGGAAGAAGATAAATGGAATAAAAAAAAAAAAAAGCTGTGTGTGCATTTGTGCCTGTATTACAGTCTTCATTTCTACAGCTGCTCATGGTGGCTGCTGGTGATTGCTGTCCTCCAGTACTGGTTCCACATGAAATTTCCCCTCATCCATGACCTCCACTAAGCAGTGCTCTTTACCATGGGGGTGACCCAGTCTTCATTCTTAGACTGCCAAAATTCCTTTAAAAAAATTTTTTTTATTGATTTCAGAGAGAAGGGGGAGAGAGAGAAACATCAATGATGAGAGAGAATCATTGACCGGCTGCCTCCTGCACAACCTACACTGGGGATTGAGTCCCTGCAACCTGGGCATGTGCCCTGACCGGGAACTGAACCGTGACCTCTTTATAGGTTGATGATCAACCACTGAGCCACTCCGACCAGGTAGACTGTCTAAATTCTTAGTTGCATTGCCTTCTATTTTTGTTGCTGCAGCTTTCTATTCATCCTTGGTAAAATACATAGTGATATTAAGATCTGTCCAAGAGAGTCCCCTAGGTTTCAGACCTAGTCCCTTAGGAGTCATTGTGTAGCAGCAACTCAAATTTCCTCTTGCTGTTCAGAGCAGATGTCTAGCTAGTTGGTCACTGTCCTCACTATTGGCTTCGTGGTGGAACAAGCCTGAAATGGACAGGTGGCCCTGGAGACCACCAATTCATGGGACACTGTGTCCCCTGACAGAAACATTTCTCCGTTGGAAACAAAAGCCTTCTGATCAGAAGAGCTAACCACTGTGAGGAGAGGGCGCGAATATTCTGTGAATAAATATAATAACGAGAGTTCACACTTTGACCTCTTCATCCTTCGGAACCATATATTCTGATTGTGGGAGAAGTAACACCATGTTGCTAGTTGCTTATTCAAAGCGTATCCTGCATATTTTCAGATATAACCCCAAACTTTCAATGTGTTTGTGTGTTTTTGCTAATAGTCCCCGTACCTGACTCATCGGTAGACCATCCCATCATTCTAGGATTCTAGGTGCTTTTGATGGGAATGGGATATAAGATTATTGAATTCTACCAGTTTAAGCCAATGTTACACTGAGAAGCAATGTTGTGTGTTCTTCCACGATGGCAAATAAAATGTTCTGTGAGTCCATGGATGGTGGCTCTGACGGTGCATTGTGGGCAGGAAAGGTAAATCTGTATCCAAAATGTGTCTCTGTTGCTGTTCCTTCTATAATGAAAGCATCTCAATGGAACCAACCTGATAGGACTGTTACCCCAAAGAAATGGTGTCATTGCAATGTTACTGTAGGAGAATCTATCTATTGCCATAGGCATCTTGATATGATCATATATCTTAGCCTAGTCAATCCTTTGGTGGGGATTTATTGTAATTAGTCAGCTATAAAGGAAGTGTTTTATGCCCAAACACATCAATCATGGAATTACAAATATTAGCAAAACCTGGAGAACAATCTCAGCGTCTTATAATGGGGAGAAGGGGATTAAAGCCTGGTGTGTCAGTTCCATAAATTGTTATACAACATTTAATAGCAGCATATAATTAAGAACCAGGGTGTAATATGTCCAGGAGATAACACTATTGCGATAAGGAAAAACCTATGCATGAGAAAGAAAAGCCTGGAACAAATCCCATATCCAATCAATGAGCAAGCCTGTCCATTTGCTCTTCCTAAATATCTCTGGAATCTGTGAATTCCTCTGTTTCATCATCACTACCATCTTCCTCCCAGCCATTGTTGACTCCCATCAGGGTGACAGCCTCTACCTACCTCTACCCATGACCTTGACCCATGCAGATGCATCTTAGGGAGTCTGCAGTCCAAGGGATTCTTGAATATGAATTTCATTATAGAATTTGCCTTGCGTAAAACCCTTCAATGGCTATTCATTAAAGATTAAGTTCTAAAATCTTTAATGGACCTAAAAAGGCAATGTGTCCTTTGGCCACAGCAAACCTCTCCAATCTCACCTCTCTTGCCTGTCTCCTCGGCCACTCTGGGGACCCCAATCAATCCTGGCTTCTATTAACAGGCTTTGCATATTTTTACACTTTTTCTCCTACCTCTATGATCTTTTAAAAATATATATATTTCAAAGCGGAAGAGGGGGGGGAGAGAGATAGAAACATCAATGATGAGAGAGAATCACTGATCAGCTGCCTCCTGCACACCCCCTACTGGGGATCAAGCCCATAACCCGGGCATGTGCCCTTGACCAGGAATCAAACTGTGACCTCCTGGTTCATAGGTTGACGCTCAACCACTGAGTCATGCCTGCTAGGTACTGTGATCTTTTTTTTTTTTAATTCTTCATAGAATAAGAACCTCTGTTAAATAAAGTACAATTCTGATTAAAGGAATGAGTGTCGTGTAGGAGATATGTTCCATGTTCCCATGAGACTAGGAGGGTTTACAAAAGGCAAATTACACCCGGGGCTGGCTAATGGCAATAGGAATTTCAGGCATCCTGTCCACCATGGCAGGAAAAGCAAAGGAGGGACTGAGGATCTGAGTCGCCCGTTTATAATTATTTCATTGCTATAGAATAAGCTGAGAAAATATTACCATAAGGCTGACAGGACTCAGAATAAATCTTCATAAAGAACATTAAGCAGCTGCAATGACAAGAGAGAAGGAGTGCGCGTGCCTTCCCCTCCTCCACGATTTCTGGGGGATGAGCTCACCTGTGCCTCCCGAAGCTCATGCTGAAGCCCCTGCCTTCCACCCCCAGGCAACCTTAACATGACTCGCTGCGGGTGTACCCCCAGGGTCCCAATGAGGGAGTCGCACCCCATGTGTCTCACAGGCTGCTGCAACAGGATTTTCAATCTAAAGGAACATCTTCTTCTTTTTCTGTATTTTTAACTCAGCAAAGAAAGCAATCCTCCAGTTCTATCCTATCCATGTCATTTTAAATTAAAAATGTTGTGTCCATACTTCCCGCCCCCACCCCTACCCCTTCAGGGAATAAATATAGTTTATTTAAAGTCAATAATACATATACACACACACACACACACACAGAGAGAGAGAGAGAGAGAGAGAGAGAGAGAGAGGGGAAGGGAGAGGGAGAGAGTTAGAAACATCAATGAAAGAGAAACGCTGATCAGCTGCCTCCTGCACACCCCCTTCTTGGGACTGAGTCTGCAACCAAGGTACATGCCCTTGACCAGAATCGAACCCTGGACCGTTCAGTCTGCAGGCTGACGCTCTATCCATTAAGCTAAACCGGTCAGGGCCCATCCCTGCCATTTAAATCTATTCACAATCATACAAAGGTGCTGGAGGTGGCCAGTCACATTCACACCTGTCCCTGCCCTGGAGTGCTGTGTCTGGTGGTGCCTCCCTTCTCCCTCCCATCTCCAATCACAGCCTCCTGAGCCCTGGCTCCATCCTAGAGGAGGCTGTCCCAGAGGCTGATACCCAGGGCGCATCCTTGCCTTACAGCATCCAGCACATCCCTGGATTCTGCTCTGCGTGACTGAGCAGTGCACACTGGTCAGAGGATTCCAAGCCAGTGCCCATGGTCTCAGCGGAGGAGACGTAGGTCCTATAACCACATGAACACTTTGCAAGTGCCAGCAGATGCACACGACGGCCCATTATGACTTCCCCAGGGACCTATTCTTGGAGCTCTTTCATCAGCTCAAATTGCACTCTTATGGCCTCTCATAACCACAGGCTCTCCTTATACATTTATTTGGATGATTTCTTTGTGTCTGTCTCTTGTTAGACTGTAAGTTCCATGAAGATGGGAATTACAGCCTCCTTTATTCTTTCACTTCCTCCCTTTATTGGGTTTTAAATTTCTGTATTGATTTTGAGAGAGAAGGGAAGGGAGAGGGAGAGAAAGAAACATCCATGTGAGAGAAAAACGTCCATCAGCTGCCTCCTGCACGCCCCCTACTGGGGATCGAGCATGCAGCCTGGGCACGTGCCCTGTCCGGGAATTGAACCAGCAACCTTTTGGTGCATGGGATGACACCCAACCAACTGAGCCACAGCGGCCAGGGCCCTCCCTTTATGTCTTCATTTACCATCTTATCTCCAATGTGCGACCCAGCGCAAGGCACATGCTAATGTTTCAGCAAACTCTTGTGGAATTCATGAATATATAAAGGTTACTCGAGGAGTTCCAGTTGAGGTAACAGTGCAGCTAGCACTGAACTAAAGGGGTGGGGGTTGGGGAGGCAAGTATGGCCACAACATAAGAAAAACCTAGAAGAATCCAAGAATGCCCCATAGCTATACTAGTAAGCCTGTAGGGACTTGATCCCTAAAAAAGGTGCCACAGCGGCTGAGGGCCAGATGTATTTTCCCCTTGAAGATGCTCTAACAGTTATGAGGTCTAACAGCCAGAGCTCCAGCCACAGTCTCTAGTCCTGAGGAATCAGAAGGCAGTGTTTTTGGATTTCCAGACATCCTGGGTCACAGAAGAGGAAAATTATAAGAATAAAACCACAAAGAAGCTCCAAAAACCCGCATATGAATTCTTCTCTCATCTTAGCCCGAATCCTTACCTTTGCATGTTCGGATGGGAATCTGTGGAGCCCAGAGGTACCAGTATTAACAGCTGTAAGGATGAGATGGCTGAGCAGAGGTTTAATTCACTGCCCACCGAAGAGGTGTGAGTATGGAGTTAGAGGCCCTCCAAGGGGGAGGGACTTGGTAAATATCTGTGGCTTTTCCTTGGAACTCCAGAAAGGCCACGGCTTCGAATGGCTCTGAGAACTACGACATTTTCCCGGAATGACTCCTTCAATGCAAGCTGCACCATGACCTCAACTGGGACTTTTATTCACAAAGAGACCATATACTGGCCCTAGGACTGAGGACAAAACCATCACAGAACGACTCTAACAAGGCCTCAACCTGAGCTGCTGCAGGATCGAGAAGATATGTGACTAAATACACTTAACTACTGGGGGTTGGGGGGTGGGGGGTTGGGGGGTGGGGGGTGTGGGGGGGGGGCATAGTTCCAAGTGTGCTAACAAAATGCAGTCTCTACAACATACTAATGGTGCCCAACACACAAGTCTGGGGATCTAATGTATGACACTGTGATTGTAGCTAATAACACCGTATCACGTACTTGAATATTGCCAACAGAATAGACTTAAGTGTTCTCATCACAAAAAAGGAATGGTTACTAGGTAATGGGTGAGGGTGGTAGCTAATATTATAGTGGTAATTTATAAATTTTGCAATCAATAAATATATTAAATCAATATGCTGTATGTACATCTTAAACTTATACTATGTTACCTGCCACTTTTATCGTAATAAATCTGGGGAAAAGTATCTGCACTTTATTAAAAAATTAAATAACCAATACGAAAGTTTAGAGATATATAATAAATTAAAAATGGGTAACTCGAGGAGATGGGAACTTAAAAAAGAGAGGAATCAAATCGAGACGTTAAATATGTTTTTATAGACTTAAAAAAGAGAGGAAGGAGAGGGAGAAAGAGAGAAACATCCGTGTGAGAGAAACTTCGATCAGTTGTCTCCTGCATGCCTTCTACTGGGAACTGAGCCTAGTGACCTTTTGGGGCATGGGTCGACTCTCAACCACTGAGCAACACTGGCCAGGCCAAATAGAGATTTTTAAATGGTCAAGTACTATTGCTAAAATTTAAAAAGAGCCACTGGATGAATTCACAGAATACTGTTACAAAGAAATCATCCCCCCAAAAGGAATTTATAAACCTAAAGATATATTAATAGTATCCCTCCAGACTAAGAGCAGAGGAAAGGACTAAAAAAAAAAAACAAAAACAAAAAATAAAACCTGTTCTTGTGTCCAAAAGGAGAGGAAAGTGCGAATTAGGAGAAAAGTGTATTTGAAGAAATACTGACCAAACTTTCAAAGTTTAAGCAAAATCATCAACCCACAGATCCAGGAAGCCCAGTAAATCCCCGGCAGAACAAATACGAAGACAATCACAACTGAGTACATTATAGTCAAACTGCTGTCAAAGGTTAAAAAAAATAAATAAAGCCCTTAGAGCATGGCATGAGGGGTGAGGAGGCTGGGGTGGGTGGGGGGGGGTAGATATAGAGGAGAACCAGAGAAGAATGACGGTATATGTATTATTTAAAAAAGGAAGAATGATTGGAGACCAGAAGATAAAGGTATTGTAAGGTCTGGGGGCTGGGCAGACAAGGGACCTTCAAGATTCCACCTGCTGAACCGAATAAACAGCCCAGGGCCAAACCGCAGCCCTGATAAAACCTGCTCGGTAAAACACCGTCCTTAGCGGCCATGTGGGATTTCTCAGGATGGTCAAAGTGCAGTCGTACAAACTCCCCGCTTACACATAAATCACGCCCCACAATCTACCATGGACAAACCTGATTGGCCCAACAGCAGCGTAAAGAAGCTTTACCAGGCACGTGTGTCTATGACTCACACGGCCTGTGTTTGTCCTCGTACCGAGTGACCTCACCCGAGGGCTGTCAATAAACGCGATCTTTCGCTTTTACCCTGCTTGTCTTGGTCAACTTATTGGTTTTGGGTCGGATTAAATCTTTCAGGTATCACATCCTATAGCAGTGTCAGAGGGGTGATGTCTGGGGACGAAATATCACCTAAGTGTGAAAATCTTTTTAAAAATGAAGAAAAAGACATTTGTAGATAAATGAAAGCTGAAAATACACATCTAGACTCACACTACAAAAAATACTGCAGAGAATTCTCAGGTTGAGTGTAAATAATGGCAATTGAACAATGAAGTCTAAATGAACAATCTAGAGAAGTACACTAGGAAGTGCAGGCATGAAAAGCTACATTTCCTTAGGAACAGACTGTGGAACCCAGGAGGAAGGTGGGGGTGGGCGTGGGGGGTGGGAAGAGATCAACTGAAGACCTTGTATGCATACATGCACAACCCGCAGACACAGACAGTAGGATGGTGAAGGCCTGGGGCGGGAGGCCAAGGTGGGCTAGAGGAAGTCAATGGTGGAAAGAGGGGACACATGTAATACTTCCAACAATAAAGATATTTTGAAAAAGCTAGTTTGTTTTCCCACATTTCATAAAATGTATCGGTAGAGCAAAAATAAAGTTTTGGTTGATTAGAGGTCAGATATGTGATGGTAGCGCTAAGACAGGACAGGAACATACTATTTGAGCCTCTTACATGATGTCTGAAGTGACAATGTCAATTCACAGTAGGCATAGATAAGCTAAGGATGTATATTGTTATCATTAGAGTAACCATAACAAAATCTAAATAAAAATGGAAAAGCCCATGGAGGAGATAGGTTAAAAAAATCCAAAAACTTAATTAACCCAATAGAAGACGGGAAAAGATAAACAGTAAACCTCCCCCCACAAAAACAACTCAAGACAAAACAGAGTGCAGTTAAAGAAACAGCAATAATTAATCCAAATAATAGCAATATTTACATCACATGCAAATGAACTACACTTTCCAAATTTAAAGGCAGGATTGTCACATTGGATACAATGGAAGAGCCAAGTACATGTTGTGTTTTAAGAGAGACAATTTACATGTAAAGACACACATGAGCTGAAAGCTGAACAGATAGGAACATGCCGAAAAGAACCTTAACGCCAGGTCCTATAAATATTACGAAAGGAACAAGTTGGCGCCAATATATTTGTCAACGAAAACAAAGTGGAAAATTTCTTGGAAGTGACAATATACCAAAACAAGCACAAGAAAAATTATGACTAGTAATATATCTTTTAAAGAAATCAAATTGGGGGGGTGATCTACTGACATGAAAACTCAAGATCCATATGGTTGCTATTGTAAATTGTATAAAACATTTAAGGAAGAAATGACACTGATTTCATACACATGCTTTCAGAACATAGAGGGTTAGGAAAGGCATTTGATCCGGTTTGATAAGGCCAATATCACTGATACCAAAACCTGACAAGCATATTATTAGCAAATAAAATTATGGTCTAACAGCCCTCATGATTATAAATGCAGAAGTACTTAAAAGTGTGTTAAACAAGTTAATCCAGAAATATGTATACGGGATAATCCGTCATTGCGATTCATTCCAGGAATGCAAGATTGATTGATTTGGGCATGCTCAACCAATGTAATGAACCACATTAACAAAATAAAGGAGAAATTTATGTGATTACCTTAATAGATGTGGGAAAAGTAATTTGACAAAATTCAGTGTTCCTGTGGGGGGTAGTGGTGGTGGTGGTGGTGGTGGTGGAGGGGGAGGTTGGGGGAGAACAACTCTGCAATCTAGGAATAGAGGAAAACTTTTTCAAGCCAATAAAGGATATCCATGAAGAACCTATAGCCAACCTGAAGGTCAAATATTGGATGTGTTCCTCCTGGGACTGGAGACAAGACTCTTTTTTTAAGTAGTTAACTAGAGTCTATATATATATTTTTTAATAATGTTTTTATTGATTTTTACAGAGTGAGAGGAAGGGAGAGGGAAAGAGAAAGACTGGGGATTGAGCCTGCAACCCAGGCATGTGCCCTGACTGGAAACTGAACTGGTGACCTCGTGGTACATGGGAGGGCGCTCAACCACTGAGCCACACTGGCCAGGCCTATTCTTATCACTTTTAGTCAACCTTGCACTACATATGTAGGCCAGTGCTCTAAAGAAAGAGAAGTACTAGTAGAAGGCGTAAGATTCGAAAGAAATAGTATCTTTGTTCACAGATGGTATGACTGTTTACATAGAAAAATCCTAAGGTGTTTTAGAAAACACACATACCTACTTAAATTAATGTCAATTTAGCAAGGTCACAGGCATACAGATCAGCATGCAGAAGTCAGCTCTGTGTCTACAGACTCGAAGGCTAGCTGGTGTAAGATGCTCCCCAGTGACGCGTGCCTGCCTCTTTCTCCGATTCCTGTGTATTCCTTGCAGACACTGACGGAGGCTGCCTAAGTAGCCAATAGCATAAGCTGAAGGAAACAAAGTGAGCCTCATCAGGAAAGGCATGGCGGCTTTGCTTGGTCCTTTGGGTCACTCACTGTGGAGGAGGCCAGTGAGGACCGCCCAGCCACCCTATGGAGAGGCTGCCATGGCAACATGATTGGCACCAAATTGCTAACCAGGTGAGTGAGCTGATTTGCACTGGGGTTGTCTAGTCCTGGGCAAGGTGACTGCAGCCCTATTTGATTTTTTACTGCAACCTTAGGGGAGACCCTGAGCTGGAACTTCCCATTTAATTGGCTCCAAATCCCTGACCGATGACAACTATGAGTGATAATAAAATGGTTACTGTTATTTCAAGGCACTAGATTGTTGGGTAGTTTACTGTACAGCAATTGATAATAAATATAACAATTGGAAAGTAAAATTTAAGGTAATATTGACAATATTGACAACACTAATAAAATATTTGAGGATATACACACACACACACACACACATACACATAAACCAAGCCTCTATACTGAAAATTACAATATGCTGTTGAGAAAAAGTTAAAAGATTTACTATGTTCAGGGATTAGAAGATTCAATACTAAGATATCATTCCTCTCCCAATTATTCTATAGATTAAATATCTGTCTAATTAAATCCCAGCAGACTTATTTGCACTAATTGATAAGAGGATTCTAAAATTTACATGCAAATACAAAGGATGTAGACTAGACAAAACCATCTTCACAGAGAGACCGAGGAGTCACAGTACCTGATTTTAAGACGTATGAAAGCTTCAGTATTGATATCGGGTGGTTGTACTGTGAGGACAGATGAATAAACCAACTGGAACAGAATGGGGATTCCATAAGTAAACTCACACCTATAGATGCCAAGGCAAGTCTATGGGAAAGGGAGGTATGCAAGAAATAGTGCGCGAAGATGTTTCTAAGAAGGCTTTTCAAAACCATCGCTGGAGCAAGGAGATGCCTGCATGGAAAAGAGGTGGATCTCAGTCCTTGCCCCATACCGCCACAAAAAATTAATCTGAGAAGGATCACATCCCCAAGCACAAAAGCTGAAACCAGACAACTTCTAGAAGAAGCATAAAAAAAACACCTTCATATCCTGAGGTGGATGAAAATGTCTTAGATAGGACTCAAACAGCATTAATCATAAAAGAAAAAAAATAAATTAAAGACGAGTAAAATTACCAAATTGTACTAAATTGACAACACCACCATAAAAAAAAGTCACCGGCTGGGGGAAAAATATTTACAAAGGACTCTAACCCAGGATACACTAAGAACTCGTCCAGTTCAATAATAAAACAACAAATACCCCGATAAGGAGATGGACAGATACTTGCCAAAGCAAATATGCACTTAGCCAATAAATGTAGATGCAACACTCAGTTTGTGATCAGAGAATGCCAATCAGTCTCGTCATGCGATTCCCCCTACAGGTAGGCGCCCTACGGGGCTAAAATGAGAAACGCCGGCCATCCCGAGCACCTGCAAGGACGCAGAGCATCCTGAACTCGCCCGGATCGGGAATGGGAAATGGTTCGGCCATGTTGAGAATCGATTTGGTAGATTCTCAGAAAGTTGAAAATACACCTACCCGGTGCCTCAGAGAGCCCACTCTCAGACATTTACCCGAGTGAAATGCATGGGCATTTCCACAAACAGATTTGCACAAGAAGCTTCATGATAGCTTTCTTCACAACCCAAACTGGGATTAGTCTCGAAATCCAGCTACAGGTGAATGGATAAACAAGCTGTGCTGTGTTCTTATCCTGGAATACCACTCAGGAACACAATGGAGCAGAGAGATAAATCTTAAAAGCGGGCTTCAGGGTGAAAGATGCCGCCAGATGCAAAAATCATACCGACTGTCTGATTCTCAGCCCCTCTCTGCCCACAGGGTGCCCGCAGCCCATCCACCGACATCTAACATCGAGCATCTTTCTCCACTTCTGACTCAGCACCGGGGCCTTGGATAAAAGCCTCTCTCCCGGCTGGAACAATTTCCTTCCTTAAGCCCACGAGCGCTGGCAAATTTGAGGCTGATTCCTCTCAAGGGAACAATCTGCACTTAAAGCCGAAGCCACCAAGGGGCTCCTCTAATCTCAGAAGCATTTGTAGAGCTGAAAGCCTTGTTTGCGTCCCGGGGGTACCCTTCCCACAATCGCCCCGGCCGCCTTGCCACCCTTTCACAGTGAGAGCAGCCAAACAGGCACTGCTTCCCCGAGACGTCTCTGTACCTGCTAGGTGATCTTGAACCTCGGTCACAGGGTGGCGGGTGGTCGGTCCCCAGCTCCTCGCTTCCCCATCAGCCACGAGAGAACCCGAGGGCTCTGCACAGGCGACAGTCACCTCCCTTCCCAGTACCTTCTGAGCAGTTGCTGCTTCACACACCATCACTGATGATTTTTCTCTCTGGCCTGACACCTGCTCATCAGGAGCCTGCTCCACTCAGCAGCAGCACCTGAGGGGCCCATGGCCTCCGGCCCGCCCCGGGCAAGCTGAGCCCAGGAGAGGGACGGCTCAGAGGCAGCTCAGAAAACCAGGACGGGGATGGCAGAGGCTTCTGATGCTCCTGTCCCAGGGGGCCCGTTATGTCCGGGCAGGTGTTCAGAGCCCGCTGATTTGATCTGATTCTTGGATGCTGCTGGTCTTTGGAGTGCAACGGGCTTGCGGGTTTAGGCAGGCAGGTTGCCTTGGGAGGGCCTCACACACGGGCGGGGAGTTTGGGACTCAGGAAAACAGTCTGCAGCGGTTTCACCTGCACCCCTTGGTCAGCTCCTTGCAGGTCCATGTTGAAGGGCAGGGACTCTGGCTGCCTGAGACCGAGGCTAGGGCTTGTGAGGACAGGAAATGCCACCCGAGTTTGCACGGGAAGGACGTCTTGATACAACTAGAGAAACAGGCGAGCTGTCACGTCCCCTCGACATTCTGCTACCTGGAAACCTGGAGACATTCCGGGAACCTGATTTCCTTGAATTTTCCCCCCAGGCTGGCGGCTCCAGGGGCTCCCGCCTGTGTCCACGGGAAGACATGAGTTGTGTGGCTCAGGCAGAAAGCACACACATTTCCAGTTCTGACACCAATGGGGCGCTCCAAATGCTGGCTGGTCAGACGTCCTCGCGCTGTCTGCCCGCCCTCACACGGGCCTGCAGGGGTCCTGGCCTGTGGCCACCAGAGAGGGCAGCAGGATGCCAGCTGAGCGATAACATACTTCCCACCGTTAGACGATGCAGCAGGAAACCATCGGGCCCAACACAGCAGCAGCGAAAATCAAGTGCAGGCTCAGGAGTGAGACTGCAATGCGTCTGAATCCCGCTCTGCCTCCCGCTAGCTGTGTGGCTTGGGAAAAGTGATCGCCCTCTCTGGGCCCGTTGATTCTTCCTCGGTGGATGGCGGGGGCGGGGGGATAGATCTCCCAGGTTGCTGTGAGAATCCGAGTCCAGGCATGCCTTGGAGACACTGCAGGTTGCTCCACGCCACCGCAATGCAACGAGCCGCCATCTTTTTGCTGGCGGAGGCTCCTGTCTTCAATTTATAAAACACACAGCATCTGTGAAGCACAACAAAGTGAAGCTGAGTACAACGAGGGGCACCTGCAGGCCGTGGAGACGAGGAGCACGCAGCTCTGGGATTGGCCAGAGGAGCCGGGACTAAGCGGCGTCCTGGTTTAACCGGTTTAATTTTGAGTCGTGACACCTGGGCCTGAGACCAACTGGGGTCTGTTAATAGCTATGCCGCCTTGAGCTCCGGATACAGAACGTGCGCACCTTCGTTTTCCTCACTTGCAAGACCAAGGAAGTAAAGCCCGCCTCCGGAAGCCCTCCCTGACCCCTGCCACGTGGAGTGGGGCTGCTCCGACTCAGCTGTGCTCGTGTTAAAACTCCGATTCTCATTCACCACGTCCATGACGGGGCCTGAGATTCTGCACGTCCAACAAGCGTCCGCGGATGCTGCCCCTGTCGGGCCAGGGGCCACACTTTGAGTAGCATGGATGTCAAGTCCATTAATCCATTCCCATGTGTGTGTGTGCACATGTGTGGGTATGCATGTATGTGTGTGTCTCCCACGTGTCTGGCACACCCATGTGACAGGGACCATGCCTGACTACCTTCTCTCCATCTCTCACAGCGGGGCCCACCACATTGAGGACTCAAGCAACATTCCCAGGCAGCAGGCACCAGCTGCTTCCTCCATCTCCCTGGTGAGGCCTTGAACCAAGCCACCCGCTGTGACCTGGACGGAGAAGCCCGGCCACACCTGTTGGGACCCCACTTCCCATCTTGGGGCCCCTGCACTTCCTTTCATTCTCAGAAGCCAGGGCCCCTCAGGCTGCCGGCCTCAGAGAGCTTTCTCTTCAATACCCCCATAGTGGCTTCTAGACTTCTGTCCTATCTTTGTGCCCAGGACCCTGTGTCCCTCCATCCCGGGGCCTGCTGCCCTCTGCTCGTGGCCCCACATGGACCCTCAGATGGAGAATGGTCACTGACTGACGGCTAGGATCCCTTCTCCCTTCCTGTCCAGTAACTCAGAGCAAGGAACATGCCTCCACCTTGGCGCCCTCAGAGGCTGGGCTGGACCCCGGCCCAGGGCCACCCTCCCACTTGTGAGCCTACTCCCTCTCCTCACTCCTCCAGAGTGAATCCGGGCCCCCGCACAGGGTGGGGACAGATCAGAGCCACGGAGACACCGGCAACATGATGAGAGGAGGGAGACAGATGCTTTTTAAGGAAGAGAGGGAGAATAAAGGAATGCTCTTTTGAGGTTTACTGAGGAGCCCCAAATCTTTCAGGGTAGATGTGGGAAAGTGCCTTATAAAAGTGAGAGCGCTTTCAAATCCTGAGACTGCCCAAGGCCCCACCACACACCTCCACACACATACACACACTCTCATATGCAGACCCTTGCACACACACTGTCCCACACATGCGCTTATGCATACACCTGTCACACACACTCACACATACACTGTCCCACACATACACCTGCCATGTGCACACACACTCATACACTGTCCCAAACATATGCTTGTCACATGCACACACACGCACTCTTGGACACATCTGTTCACCACACTCAGATACACACACTCACACACATACATGTGCATACACTTGCCACACACACACACCCCTGTAGACCCAGCTTGGGGCTCAGTCTGGTTGAGGGACCCCTCCCCCCCCTGGAGCACACAGCACTCACGCTGGTTTCTATTTCATTGCCGCCTCATCCCCGGTTGCTCTCTCTCTTTGAATCCTTGCTGAACGTGGGCTTGTTTCTGTTTTGTTCACTCTTTGCAAACAATGTGAAATGACCATGAATTACCTTTGTAACAAGAAAAAGATGCTATGAGATAAACACTGAGTTTTTCGAGATTGGTCATCAGCTTTCTGGTCTGACATTCTTCGGTAACTCTTGACTCTGCCTCCTCAAACACAAAAGAACATGGCACCCACGGGCAAATGTAGGTTTCCTCACTACAGAACCTCGTTCTACACAGGAAGAACCTCTGCTTCTCTTTCAGGCTTAGAAGGAAGAATCTAAGGCTTGAAGTCAATATTTTAGAAACATTCCTCAGCAAGAGCGACCAATCAGTGAGTGACTGTTCCTGCCCAAGCAACCATTTGTCTATCTCAGCTTCTCTCCCCAGAAGGTGAGTGGTCCAGCTGTGCCCAGAGGCATCAGAACTATCAGAAATGCCTGCACACGAGGAGCCTGGCCTTTGTTTTTTTTCTTTTTCAAAAATATTTGTATTGACTTCAGAGAGGAAGGGCGAGGGGGAGAGAGAGAGAATCATCAATGATAAGACAGAATGCTTGATCGGCTGCCTCCTGCACCCCAGGCATGTGCCCTGACCGTGAATGGAACCGTGACCTCCTGGTTCATTAAGTCGACGCTCAACCACTGAGCCATGCCAGCCAGGCCAGGCTTCCCTTTGTTTCTTGAGCAAAGTCAGGAGAGGGAGGCAGCGTCCTTGGCATTGTGGGCACTTTTCCTTAGAGCCTTCTTCTCAGCATCACAAAAGCAAAATGCTCACCGAATTCCATCTGTGAAAACTTCTCCGTTGATTCCATTCTCCCACAATTAGCAGGGCAGTGGGTGGTCAGGGTGGGTGGACCTGTATTGTTGTGAGTGACCTATGATTATGTGCAGGTCACATTTTATGTGGAAATTAAATGAATGCTGTCAGAGCGCCGGGGCCAGGCAGAGAAGAAAATGCCTCATTGTTCAGTGGCTGCTGGCTGGGGAGACTGCACGTGGCGATAAAGAGACCTGTGTCTGTGCAAACAAGGCGTGGGCTTCCAGTTTCAAAGATGCATTTGTTACACCAAAGCTCGAAATAGGAGATCTGTGTGGGCAGGAACAACGGAGAGGCAAGGGGAGAGAACTAATTATTACTACCCCTGCATATGCGCGGTGGGTATTTATATAACGTGTTAAACTTCTGTGGGGAAAATGTTTGTCATATCAGTGAGAATGAAACTTTACCCTGAGAGGGGTATTCTAAGGATTCAACGCTTTCAGCTCAGTGATATATTTTTTTTTTTTGCTTGAAATTATCATCTGTAGCCCTCTCTACTCTCCACTTGTCTTCCAAGAAACATCATCTTGTTCTCTCTTTCTTCTTCCTCTCCTTTTTTGGTCAGGCATATGGCAAGTATCAATATTAAATAAAGAAGGAGAGGAAAAATCACACCACCTAGCACAGGGGTGGGGGGCCTTTTATCTGCCAGAGGCCACTTGAGTATTTACAACATCATTCACGAGCCAAACAAAATTATCAGCTTAAAAATGAGCCTGCTATACTTACTCAGACATTTAATTAACTCACCCCTTATGCCGTGACAGGGCCAGACCAAACCAAATGATTTCGAGGGCCTTATATAGCCCGTGGGCTGGGCGTTCCCCACCCCTGGCCTAATTCCTCACAGTGATTTCAGGAAACCATGTTATAACTGAGAAGTCTTCAAAAGGTCAGAAAGTCATGGAGACCTTTCCTGGGATGGGACAACATACCATCAACCAGGTGATCTGAAGTATGAAGAATGAGGTGAAGTGACCTCATCCTATTGGGGAAAGGAACTGAGTTCCAACCAATGATCCCAGGGATTATGTCTTCTCAACTGTACGAGGAGATGGAGAACTCTGAATCAAGTCCATCAAAAGTCTCTGCTGGCTTTGATTCTCACACATAAATGGTTAGTGTCTTGACCCATTCACCTGGTAAATAATTACGAGGCAACTCACCATTAACAAGGCATTGTGTGGGAGAAGATTCAATTTGGAGACAGTATGTACAACTAGTTAGCCCAAGCCTAAACATCCTTTGTACCAAGCACCCAAGAAGACCCGTCCCATTTGAGGAGCTTATTCTCATGCCTGTGGAGCTTGCATCTAAACAGGAGCAAGAGGACTGTGGTTGGGAACCCAACGTCAAGTCATTAGCAAGAGGGTTTAGCAGCTCAGCCATGTGAG
>PVJC01005099.1:0-60628 GCA_004026665.1 Murina feae | reverse complement strand
TCAGGTTTGTTTCTTTTTTAAAAAATTTTGTTTTATTGCTTAAAGTATTACAACGAATGATAGATAGGTCTCCATTTTTTCCCCTTGACCTTCCCGCCTCCTCCCCTCCCCCTCCCCCAGTGTCTTGTGTCCATTGATTATGCTCATATGCATGCATACAAGTCTTTCAGTTGATCTCTTAACTCCCCCCCGCAAACCTCCCCGGCCTTCCAGCTGTAGGTTGACAGTCTGTTCAATGCTGTTCTGCCTCTATATCTGTTTATGCTTATCAATTTATAATGGTCTTTATTATCCATAAATAAGTGAGATCATGTGGTATTTTTCTTTTGTTGACTGGCTTATTTCGCTTAGCATAATGCTCTCCAGTTCCATCCATGCTGTTGCAAATGGTAAGAATTCCTTCTTTTTTATAGCAGTATAGTATTCCATTGTATAGATGTACCACAGCTTTCTAATCCATTCATCTGCTGATGGGCACTTAGGCTGTTTCCAAATCTTAGCTATGGTAAATTGTGCTGCTATGAACATAGGGATGCACATATCCTTTCTGATTGATGTTTCTAGTTTCTTGGGATATATTCCCATAAGTGAGATTGTAGGGTCAAATGGGAGTTCCATTTTTAATTTTTTGAGGAAACGCCATTCTGCCTTCATAGTGGTTGCACCAGTCTGAATTCCCACCAGCAGTGCAGAAGGGTTCCTTTTTCTCCGCATTCTCTCCAGCACTTGTCATTTATTGATTTGTTGATGATAGCCATTCTGACAGGTGTGAGATGATACCTCATTGTTGTTTTGATTTGCGTCTCTCGTATAATTAGTGACTTTGAGCATGTTTTCATATGTCTTTCAGCCTTCTGTATGTCTTCTTTTGAAGTGTCTATTTAGGTCCACTGCCCATTTTTTGATAGGATTGTTATTTTCCTTTTGTTAAGTTGTATGAGTTCCCTGTAAATATTGGCTATTAACCCCTTATCGGTGATATCATTGGCAAATATGTTCTCCCATGCAGTGGGCTTTCTTATTGTTTTGTTGATGATTTCCTTTGCTGTGCAAAAGCTTTTTATTTTGATGTAGTCCCATTTGTTTATTTTCTCTTTAGCTTCCATTGTCCTAGGAGCAGTATCAGTGAAGAAATTCCTTCGGCACATGTTTGCGATTTCACTGCCTGTGTATTCCTCTAGTATTTTTATGGTTTCCCATCTTACGTTTAAGTGTTTTATCCATTTTGAGTTTATTTTTGTGTATGGTGTGAGTTGGTGGTCCAGTTGTCATGTTTGTTTCTTATCTATATATATTTATAAAAGCCTGCCTGACCGTTCGACCGTTTGATCAGTAGCTATGATGTGCACTGACCACCAGGGGGTAGACGCTCAACATACAGGCGTGAAAACATGGAACAGATTGATGAATCTCAGAGGGAAAGGAGTAAGATGGAGGATAGGAAAAGATTAACCAAAGATTTTATATGCATTCTAGAGGCCTGGTGCATAGATTCATGCACTGGTGGGTCTCAGCCTGGCCTGCAGGGATCAGGATGAAACTAGCAATCTGACATCTCCTGAGGGGTCCTGGATTGCAAGAGGGTGCAGGCTGACAGACCCATCAGTACGTGAATCAGTGCACCAGGCCTCTAGTTTGTACATAAAATAAAACATTATAGATAAAATTAAAGTTCCCTTTGTTCTTTTTTTGGGGGGGGGCTGGGTATAGTGAACTTTATTGATGGTGCATGACAAAGTAGGGCTCCCTACACCCCTCCCCTTCTTTAGGGGGTCTGGGATGGAAAGAGTGGTCAAGAGATTCTCAGTGTGTTGGGGGATCGATCTGGGGCAAGGACTCCCCAACAGCTGAGGGCCTCTCTTCCTCTTGCTGGGGCTGGTGGTCCAGGGGACTCTTACTCTTTGGAGGCCATATGGAACAGGTCAACCACCGTGTTGCTGTAGCCAAATTCATTGCCATACCAGGAAATGAGCTTGACAGAGTGGTTATTAAGGGCAATGCCAGCCCCAGCATAAAAAATGGAGGACTAGGTATCACTGTTAAAGTTGCAGGAGACAACCTGGTCCTCACTATAGCCCAGGATGCCCTTGAGGGGGCCCTCTGATGCCTGCTTTACTACCTTCTTGATATCATCGTATTTGGCAGCTTTCTCTAGGTAGCAGATTAGATCCACAACTGACACTTTGGGGGTGGGAACATGGAAGGCCATTCCAGAGCTTCCCATTCAGCTCAGGGATGACTTTGCCCACAGCCTTGGCAGTACCAGTAGAAGCAGGGATGATGTTCTGGGCATCCCCTTGGTCATCATGCCACAGCTTCCCAGAGTGGTCTTCTGGGTGGCAGTGATGGCATAGACTGTGTTCATGAATCCCTCCATGATGCCAAAGTTGTCATGGATGACCTTGGCCAGGGGGACCAAGCGGTTGGCAGTGCAGGAGGCATTGCTGACACTCTTGAGGGAGTTGTCATACTTGTCATGGTTCACGCCCATCAGAAACATGGGGGCATCTGCAGAAGGGGCAGAGATCATGACCCTCTTGGCTTTCCCCTTCCAGTGAGTCCCAGCCTTCTCCACGGTAGTGAAGACACCAGTGGACTCCACAACATACTCGGCACCAGCATCACCCCATTTGATGTTGGCAGGACCTTGCTCCTGAAAGATGGAGATGGACTTTCCATTGATAACAAGCTTCCCTTTCTCAGCCTTGACTGTGCCTTTGAAGTTGCCATGAGTAGAATCATACTGGAACATGCAGACCATGTAATTGAGGTCAATGAAGGGATCATTGATGGCGACAATATCCACTTTGCCAGTGTTTATAAGAAGCCCTGGTGACCAGGAACCCAATGCGGCCAAATCCGCTCACTCCAACCTTAACCATCATGTCTCAGGGTTGTGGCTGCTGGCACAGCACAGGAAGAGAGCCTATCTGATGAACAGGAGGAGCAGAGAGCCCCCTTTGTTCTTTTTGTCTATCTTCTTCCTTCCTCCCCTGAAGCAAGGACTATGCTGAAATTGGTATGTATCCTTAGAGTTTACATTTTCTTATTTTACACACGCGCGCGCACACACACACACATATATTAAATAGTATCTAGCATAAATATGTATAGTATCTGGCATCTATTTATCTAGATATGGAATCTAATATAATAAAAGAGAAACATGCAAATTGACCTTTACCACCAGCCAGTCAGAGCGACTGTATGCAAATTAACCCGGCCAACAGCCATGGAGCTAGAGCAAACCAAAGGCTTCTGTTGCAACTGCCTTCCTAGGCTGGCTGAGCCTCTGCTCACGGCCATGCCCACCAGCCAATCAGAGCGGCTGTATGCAAATTAATCCAGCCAATATGGAGGCTGGCAGGGCGGCTCTGCACTGGGAGCCTCCATGACCGGCCGGCATAGCTGTGCCAGGTGTGTCAGCTCAGTGGGAGGGGGGGGGTCTGGCCTGGGGCCTCCTTGGGGCGTCCAGGAGCAGCTGTCCTGGGTCTGCTGCCTAGCTCCGCCCCCGGGAGCCTCGGAGGAGTATCCAGGAGCGCCTGTCCCGGGTCCACTGCCTGGCTCTGCCCTGAGGGCCTCCACAGGGTGTCCAGGAACACCCGTCCAGGGTCCGTTACCTTCATCTGCCCCCCAGGGGCCTCCACAGGGTGTGTGGGAGCGTCTGCTGCACAGTGCAGAGAATCCAAAGCCAGTTCACTGCCCAGCTCCACCCCGGGTGTGTTTGCTCAGCAGCAGGGCCCCACCGAGGGATTCTGCACCAGCGTCCACCCCTGGCTTGCCACCCAACTCTGCGCCAGGTGTGTCCCTTCAGTGGTGTGGGCCCACCAGGCATGTGCAATCGTGGGCCCTCCAGTGGGAAACATCCAGGCCTGCACTCACCAGCCTTCCCACCCCCCAGTGCACGAACCCTGAAGGAGCTGTGGGCAGCCTGAAAATGGCTCTCAGCTCCTCACCCAGGCTGGCCAGGCATGCCAGCAGGTGGACATCCCCCCCGAGGTGTCCCAGACTGCAAGAGGGCACAGGCCGAGCTGAGGGACCCCCACACCTCGAGTGTACAAATTTTTGTGTACCGGGCCCCTAGTATCTAAATAAATAGTATCTAGCATTTTATTTTTAAATGCTATGTAAATGCTATCATGCCAAATGTATCATTCTAATTTTTTTTTACTCAGTTTCACATTTCTGAGAGCTAACATACTATTTTAATTGTTGTATAACATTTCATCATATGAAGTGAACAATGCTTATTCATTCTCTTACAGACGAACATTAAGTTGCTTCCAAATTTTGCTATTACAACACAATGCTGCAATAAAAATTCTTGTTCATGTGTCCTTATGCACCTGTAGAGAAATTCCCTGAGGTATACACCTAGAAGCAGAGCTGCTAGATCATGGACTTTGCATATTTTCAATTTTATGGGATAGTGCCAAATCACTCTTGGATGACCTTCTTATCCTTATTTTGTTCAGTTCACACATTCTTCCAAAGCACAAGACACCAGAGAAAAGTAACAGGATTTTTCAAAAAGACTATCAGCAAACCAGTGTTCTAGATTCTAATGTGGCCTTAAGGCAGTCACTGAAAATTTCTGGGTCTTAATTTCCTCAACTGTAAAATAGGAATAATAATAATACTGTTCTGATCTTATCCCCTGGGCTTTAATGAACAAACGAAACTGTGATAGTGATTGCGTTTTCTAAACTAGAAAGTGCTGGGTCATGTTCATTACTTGTTTTTAATAAAAACAGACGTAAATCAGTCACCTTCATTCATCAAATATCTGAGTGTCTACTATATATCGGGCTCCAGATAAGAACTCAGCTCATTCTCATATAGGTTAATAACTATATTTAATGTTTTTCAAATTAGCTTCAAAGCTAGCTAGACCTTCTTAAGTGTCATGATGCTGTGCACTTCATGGGCAACTCCTGGTTGTTTCCAAAATTAATTTGTCAATGGGTTGTTTGAAATTCAAAACAAATTTTTCAATATGACAGTATGTTTAAGTGATCAGGGTCCAAATTGTCTTATAAACTGTCTGAGTATAAGGAAACCAACATATTATGAAGTAGTGACTATATATAAGAGAAGTTGTGAGATGTAAAGTTTTAGTAATCTCATTTCACAAATAGGGAGTTTGAGGTACCAAAATGTTAATTAACTTGCTTGAGATCACACAACTAGAAAACAGTGGACAGTGGAGTCGGGATTCAAACCCAGGATGGATGCTATGCGCTCTTTGTACTACTTTACATGTATATGCATGTTACTTCACGACTTATAAAACTGAGTCTATAGGAAAATGAATGCCAAGAAATGGCAAGAAAATGTGGTGATAGCTCAGAGAATGTGTGTACCTTGCTCAGAGCCACCTCAGTCTCTCAGTCACTCATGAGCAGTTAAGTATCTGTTTTCTTTCTAACAATGGCCCCAGAAAACATTGGTAGAGAAAGAACTGTAAAGAGAAAACATGGTTTTCTGGGATTGGAGACAGAACTGTTTTCTAATTCTGTCACAACACCATGACCATTCTTGTAATGACTAACACCTATATAGTTTTCTATAGCTTACCTGTGGAGGTATCCATAAAATGTAGAAAGATGAAAGGAAATCTTGATGTATGATTCTTGGGACCTTAGAGACTGCTTCTCTATCCTTTCATTTCTTCCCAAATGAAAGGCCTCTTAAATAGGAATAAATTATTAACTATAAACTTCAAGATATGGGAGAACAATTGAAATTAAGCATGAAATGAAATAAATCCCTTCAAGGACAAAGTTGCCTTTTATCCAACTCAAGCAGGCTCTGCTGATTTCAGAATTATTTTATGTTATTTATTTTTTAAAATATATTTTTATTGATTTCTGAGAAGAAGAGAGGGGGGGGGGCATGAGATTCATTGAACAGCTGCCTCTTGCACATCTCCTACTGGGGATCAAGCCCGCAATCCTGGCGTGTGCCTGATCGGGAATTGAACCATGACTTCCTAGTTCATAGGTTGATACTGAGCCACACCAGCTGGGCCAGGATTATTTTAAATACAATTTTATTTGAAGCAGTTAGAACTGCTATCAATTAGAATAATAGGGAAAAAGTTCCCATTCATATTAGCAACAAAATCTATAAATTATCTATGAACAAACACAAAAACAATGAAAAGCATACACCAAATCTCACCAGAGATATGATCTGGTTTTGATATCACTGTTCAGCTAGCTTTACAAAATATGTTGGGTGGTTTCACACCTCTTCAAATATTGTTTGGAACATTTTGTATAAGATGGGAATTATCTGTTTCTTGAAGGTTTGCTGGAACTCACCCATAAAGTTAGCTGGGTCTGATGCATTTTCCTAGGAAAAATCTTTGGCTTCTGTTTCCATTTTTTATGTCTATTGGCATATGTTGTTGAGTTCATCTGATAATTTATATGTTGTTTAAGATATCCTGCTTCTTTAGGTTTCAAATTCCTTACTACTAAGTTGTTCCATAAAATTTTATAAGTTAAAAAATATTGTTAAGCATTTTTATTTGTCTCTATTTTCATTTCCAGATTCTGTTTACTTGTGCTTTTTTTACTCATTGATTTTTTTTCTAAGAGTATTGTTTATGTTACAGAACTTTTCAAAGAACTAGCTTTTAGTTTTGTTGATCAACTCTAACTTTTGGTATTTGTGCATTTTTTAAAATTAGATTTTGCTTTAGTTTCAATTTGTTGGTTTGTTCTTCAGATCTATCCAGTATGTTATTTACTGCACTTAATGAATTTTTACTTTCTTTGTGTGTACACACACACACACACACATATAAACATACACATATATATCCTTCAAGTCTTCAATATTTTTGTTTATATTTACGTGTTATTGTCTTGTATGTCCCCTTTTTAGCTCCTATTTTCTTTCATTATCATTTTAAAGATCTTATTGTTAAAGTCCTTTTCTGATTGGGTTACTAATGCTATTTCCTGAGATAAGAGTGTTTTTATTACTTAGGCATGTTGGTTGGTCCCTGTTGAAGTATAGTTTTCCTAAGGGGTTTAGTGATGTTTGGTTGTGAGTTCATCTTCTGCAACAGAATTCTCATCCCTGTGTCTTGAGCTTAACTGGCTTTCTGCGCTGAGTTCCTGCCAGTAAGTGACTTGCTGCGAAAGTAGTCTTAATTTAGTACTGTAACTTCTGCTCTTAATTTTCTTTGATACATTGGCCTATAAACCAAGAAAAACTTTTTTTCTGTTCTCAAATAACAATTTTATTATTTCAGTATTTAAATATACCCTTTACTTCTTTTTGTAGGTTTGGGCTGAGTAGAAAAGATTTTAGCGCATACTCAGTCAATTTTATTTGTATTTCTAATTGCCTTTGCCTTATCTAGTTCAATATGACAGTATTCTTCAAGAAGAAGCTCATGCTAGGTGTATCTTTATTGGTCAAAAATAGTTATTTGTAGTAGTAATGCCTTTCTTTGAATTTTGCCTTGAAATTAATACTACAATCTCTGCTTTCTTTTTCATTAGATTTGCAACACCTACGTTACTAAAAAGACTGCTTTTAAACTTTCAAGATGTGTTGTATGTGTTCCTTATCAAGAAATGAATAATTAGATTTTAAAAATCTAACTTGAGACTCTGTCTTTTAATGAAGTAAATTGTTTCATGGATGCTTTTGTCTAAAACTGGCATATATAATCTGTAATTTTTTTAATGTGTGTATGTACGATACATATAGATAGATAACATTTACAACATATTTAACATATAACATATATATGATCTGTAATAATGTGGTACTGTATTATTATAAAGTTCTCTTGTTATTAATTCTATAATTGTTATGTATAAGATTTTCAAAAGCATTTTATCACCTCTAGTAATTTTTATCTTGGTTAGGTATGAGATAGTATCATTTTAATACTCTAATTTTTCTTCCCTCATTTCATAATTTCAGTTTATAAAATCTTGGATTTTAAATCCAAATTATCTATAATATAATAATGTTCAGGTTTAGAAAAAATTGAAATTTACAGTAATTTGGCCTTATCTACTTTCACTGGCTTTAATTCATATGCCCTAAACGTTTACATTGTTACCTTGTCAGGCTTGATATTTTGTTTGGATTCATTTTTCAGTAGGTTAAAAATGTCTTCAGATACAAATTTTAATAAGGTTATATGGCTAGTCAATTTTTTCAGTATTTATATATACAGACAGTCTATTTTTTCAGTATATTTACATATACATACATATCTTTCTTGGTTATAATTGTATTTAATATATGATTGTATTTCTAGAACATATCAATTCAATAATATTATAGTACTTTCCCCTGTGAAAGAGTAAGATAGCATGATTGGATACAAAATTCTTGGTTAATAGTTGTTGTTTTTCTCCTTCAAAATTCTGTAGATGTATAATTTATTACTATAAAAAAAAGATAAGCCTACATTTTCCCCATTACTGCTTATTCTACCTGGATTTTCAATGGATTTTTATTTATCCTCCTGGTTAAAAAATATTACCTGAATAAACGTAAGTTTAATTATACTTTTGCTGATTTTTCTCCTAGAATGGAGTGATCCTTAAATCTTTAAACATGCCTTAATTCACTTCAGTTAAGATTGTTTTGTCTTATATCTTTAATTAAAATTTGACTCTACCTTTTCCTTTTTTTCCAGAAGAATAATTTACTTGTTTTGGTTCTCTGTATTTAAATTCCACATCTGTCATCTTCTTTTCAATTTTTAAATTTCTTTGAACTTTTTTTCTGCACTCCAGGAGAATAGCTCAGATTTATCTTATATCACTTATTGGATTTTGTATAGCATTGATTATACTGTCTACCACCTCCAGTGTGAATTTTAAGGTTGTTATTGAATTAAAGTTTCAACATCTGTATCTCATTTTCCTTTTTATCTCCTTAGTTCTGTCTTTTATTTTTTTTTTAAATAATATCTTGTCACATTTCACTGTATTCTCCTAATTTCATGTTGGTACATTTTAATTGCTGCCCAATCTTCCAGGATTTTCTGTTGTATCTCTCTGCATATAACCTGGGGCTAGTTAACCAGTTTCAAGGACAGCAATGAGAATGGCCAACCAGGGCAGTGATATTCAAAATGTGGTTCACAGATAGGTACAAACTGCAATTATTTGTCACTGCTTAGCAATTAGATAAACATGCTTATCTCTAATCTGTTATCAGTCCACTAAGAGGTAAGACTTTGTTCTCTGATATTTTGTCCTCATACTATTGATTTAAAACTCAATTTCTGTCATACACTGTTATTAGAATTCTTTATTTCAGCATTTGCCTCCTCTAACACACATACACATACACACATGCACACACATGCACAAAGATGCTTATATTTAGACAGGACCTGTGAGTTGCAGAGGGGGAGGGTTGTGAACCTATCAGGGTTACACAGGAGATGAGGGACAGAGGAAGAAGATGAAGTTTGGAGGTTTTTGACACTAAATCACATGTCAGTGCTGATTATAATTTTTCCTGCCATCCTCCCAACAGGACCTGATGACTGACAGCATATTAAAGAGAAGGGAATATTTCAGCATTCTTCCCAAGTTCCTAGTTTGAATGACTGAGAAGATGGAGAAGGTAGTATTTATTAAAGAAGGGGCATGTTTGGCTGGAAAGGAAATGATTTAGGTTACCTGTCATAAATAACATATCCCAGTAGCAATTTCCAGTAAGCAGATTTCTATATCCTCAGCATATGGGTAATAACAGAAACCATGGCCATGAGTGACAACCACCTTGAGTAGAGTGAGTGAGAGAGAAGAAGGCCCAGGGGTAACCCTAAGGAAACCATTAAAGGGTCAAGTAGGGAAGGAGCAGCAAGGAAAATGGACAAAGCCATAGCCAGGGAGGTATGAAAACTATCAAAAGAGTAGAGTCATGGGAGTGAAAGGAAGAAAATGCTCCAAGAAAAAGGGGACAAATGTCATTCAAAGGTTAAGCCAAATAAATATTGCAAATCAACTCTCCCAATTCTGGAAGTAGGTTGACTTACCAGTCGAAATTTTCAATGTCATTGTGAGTTGTTTTTAAATTCTCTAATGTATAGGTATTTTTGTGGCTATCAAGAAATTCTGCAATAGAAGCTGTTCTCCAGCTGACTTTCAAAACAGAAGTCTACACTAGGACTGGTTTTGTTTTGTTTTGTTTTAGCATTCTTGCAATTTTTCTTTCTTTGGTCAAGGACCATTTGGTTGCAAATAATAGTATCCTATTCAAATTAGGGTAAACCAAGAGTGGAATGTTTTTAAAATAATACAAGTGTAATTCATAGAACTCAAAGTCAGGAAGTCTAGTGAGGCCTCATGGGTGACTGGAATGAGAAACTGGAACATTGTCAGGACCAAGATAGCTATTTGCTCTCTGTATCTATCTCTTTCCAGACTCTATGGTCTCTCATCTCTGTTTTTCTTTGTTCATCTTCTTAATGCATCCTTCTCTGCAGTATAGATCTCTATTTTTCCATATACTTGAAAGAAAATGTCCTCCATGCAGATCTGCAGATCCCTTCTCTTTCAGCTGGATCTGAGCCTGCAGAGCATTTCTTGGTCCCTATTGCAATTTTCAAGGAGAAAGAAATTGGCTAAGTTCAGATCATATGTCTACCCTGGTTTGGTCCACTGTGAGCCAGGCAAATCTGAGAATGGGGAACAAGACAGCTGACTCTATGAAAGAGGTATAGACAGGTAACTAAACTGGCTGTTGCATCTTCCTTACCTCACCTAGTTCCCTTTTCAATTGTTTTCACATTTCATCTTGTATTCAGAATGTTCTCTTCTCAAGATTCTCCATGATTATCTTTAAAAGTCCATTTCTTTTTGCATCTTATTAAAAAGTCTCTGGTGCCCATTAAAAAATCATTTTTGAAGATAATGATCTTTATCTTCCAATCTTCAGAAATGTGTCTTCTTTTTCTATCATAAAATTTCATAGGCATAGAGGATCCTTTATTACAAAGTATATTTTTATACTCCTCGAAGGTTTCTCTTTTCTTCTCCTAGGAGGAGGAGAGATGTAATAACTGCTGATTGCTAATAATAAAATACGTGGCTTGCACTTGTCCCCACTCACAAGGTTCGGAAGAGTCAAAATACTATGGAGAGAAATTGGGAGGGGGCACAAATTGGGGTGAACAAGTTCTTGCCCAAACACCATCATCTGCCGGACCTTCTTTAGTTGTTGTTCTAATGGACAGATAAATGAATTTCTCCACCCTGGTGCTTTTCCCTCTTACTCTCTAACCAAGGGCAAAAAAAATCTATAGGTACCCTATTTCACATTTCAGAAGATCAGATCAGAATCCTTAAGATTTTTTTTACCATTAATCTCTCAGAGTTTCACAGAGTATATAGTAGATGTTCAATAAAAGTTTAAATTTGCCTCTTTCTAAAATGCAAATTTGATCGTGTCATTTACCTGACAACCTATATTCCTTTAATGTGCCCCAGATGCAGAGAGAATTCAAGTTTTTTTAGTTTGGAATTCCAAGTCCTTAATAAATTGGCCCCCACTTCTTCCACTCTTAGGTGAGAAACTCTAATTATATCCTTTTAGACATCCTAATAGATCATATTAATCTACCTGCAACTCCAGCATAAACAATTCACTTGCTCTCTATTACCTAGTCATTCTCTCTGCCTCAAATCTTCCTCCTTTCCTTCTTCTGTCTGCCAGATAAACCTTCATTGAGCCTGCCAGCTTCAGGCTAATCATAACCTCCAACATTTGGGGAAACTGTCAGTTAGACCCCCACTGTCACTTTCCCTACAATACCTCCATGTGTGTCTCTGTGCAACTTGTTGGAGTCACTTTGATAGCATTTACTTGTCTGCTTCTTAAGTAGACTGGGAGCTCCTGGAGACAGAGTCCACGTATTATTCATCTCTGTGTATCTGGTTTCTTGGAACCAGATAAGAATTCCACAAATATTTGATGAACAAATCAATTAGTGTCTAGATATTAAGGTTGAAGTGTACAAACAAAATTGGCAAAATAAGCCAAAGTCATTTGTTAAATGATTAATTGACTATCCAACTGTTCAGTGTTACATGATAAATTAATTTTTAAGATGCTTGAGTAGTTATAGAGTTTATTAATCCTAACTCAAAAGAACACATCTGGAGCCATGAAACCCAGCCAGCTGTTAATTATGTGGTCAGGACAGGCAGGTAAATAAAATATGTACTGGCAAAGCTCTTCAGCCTTCCCCTTGTCACCGGAACCAAGAGAAAAATGGATATTTCTAGTAGCTAGAGGGCAAAATACTAACAAACACTCTCTTCATTTGTATAACATTTTGAAGCTTAGAAATTGTTCTCACATCTAAGATAATATTTAAAGCAATCCTAAGAGTTAGAGCATCACATACCTACCTTTAAGGCTTAAGAGGTAAAATAATATGCACAAAGATACCGTAAATCTGCCAAAAGACAATGAAAACAGTACACAAATTCAAATATTAAATGCCTATGTTTAATTCAGGTGCTCATTTCATTTAATCAGAGGAGAAACCCAAGTAACAGATACATTCAACATACTGGTTCCTAGACAGCAACAATATCAGTAACAATTTATTTGGTTTACAATATGCTATTCAGAAGGTTTCACCTCCTTTCATTTGCTTTATATAAGAGCCCTGCATGTAGATTGAACAAATACCCTCTGCCTGTTTAGATGGTATCAAGTCTGAGCTCCACTGGGACTAGGTGACTTTCTCCAGGTGTCTTCAAAGTTAAGTCAGTGACAGACCTAATTCTTTATTCTTTGCTCTATCTACTCCCCTTGTTAATCAATGCATAGATATAATTGAAAGACTCCAAAGCTATTAGAGAGTTAGTCCATTCTTGAGAAACATATTTAGAGCTAAATGAACTTATACACTTTTCTCAATTAAACTTTGAGCCTGGAATTTGGTTATTTCCTTCCTCCTGAGCATATGTACTCCCCCCAGTTTCCATGCTCACTTCAGTGCTTGCACATACAGAACACAAACAAATATATATATGACTTAGCATAACCATCCCTTGTGTACACAGACTTTATTTAGACATACATGCACACATACACACATGCACACACACACACACACACACACACACACACACACACACACACCCCTTTTGATTTTTTACTCCCCTTCCCCACCAGAAGGACACATATGGACACAAGAGACATACATGTAATGCTCTGAATAGCATCTCTCCTTCTGTTCATATTCTATCCCACATTCCTTTAATTAAATATGCACATATAATTGTTCCAAGTTTCACAATAATTAAGTTATGTCAACTTTCAGGTCCTGAATGTGCCTGGTAAATTCTTTGAACTTACCCTAGGGACTAATATTGCTGCTTGGGGAAAGGGAGGACTTTTAGACCATAAAGTAGGGGAATAGGGCAGCACCAAAGCAATGAGAAAGGTGGAAATTTCCCTAACAACAAAGTCAGAAGCCACAAAAAATTCTAGTCAAAAACACAAAAGCCTTCCTGACTCAGATGCCACAGTATTTCAGAGAAATTCCCTGATGAGCTGACCTTGGACATGCTTAGGGTTCTCTTTCACCCAGAAAGAGACCACATGGAATAAAGGAGAGAACACTGGCCCGGAGACAGAGACCTAAGTTTGCAGCCTAGATCTGCCTCTTACTTTCTTTTAGCATCAGCTTCCTCATGAGTAAAAAGGAGATAATACTCACCACTTAGTGTTTTAGGAAGAAATCAATGAAATGTGGCAACATATATAATGTACCCATCAGAGTCTATGACACATAGTAGACTCTCAATTAATGATAGAACACATAATGTCATATTATACTCAACAGAACATAAGATGTTAGACAAAATCTACATGTCTATGGGATATTTAGGTGTGGTCTATAAAGAAATGGCATTTCAGCTGAATTCCTCATTGAAACATTTAAAAAATTAAGAGAAACAAATCAAAATTTGGATTTTTTATAAAAATTAGTCAAGGATTTAGGAATCCTTTGCATGAGGCTTTGATTTCCAAATAGAAGGAAAAAGTTTTGCTTTGTTGGAAGTTTACCATAATCATTTAAATTTGGGGGGCAGGGAGAAAAAGCCCAGATTTTCCAGAAAAGTTAACAAATGGGTACCAGGAATTTGATGTGACCTCTCTTCTAAAAAGATAGTAACCTGAAGCCAGGTGGGGGTGGAAAGAACATTCAAAAGGCAAACTTGAGAGTGGGAACAGATTGCCAATGTGACTATAACGTCAGAATGCATGTCCTCAATAGTTTCTATGCTGTTTTTAGGAAAATAAGAAAAAAATGTTTCAAAGGTCAAATGATAACTTGAATGACATGCACATCAGATTACCAGGCAATGAGGTCTCTGAGAGTGAGAAATAGATTGGACTTGGAGTCAGATGCTTAGGAAATGTTTGTAAGCCTTAGTTTCTGCATCTATAAAATGGGCTTCATATTAGTACTCATCTAGTATCTTATTATAAGGATTAAATTATAAGGAGATATTGCTTATATAGTGCTTAGAACAAGGCTTAAAACCCTTAGTAATGCTAGCTGCTATTATTTATTATCCACTTCATAGGTTTATTATAAAGGTAAAATAAATACACTATAATTTTAGTTTTACAAAACATATTTAATACCAACTAGATGTATTTTGAGTGGGGGAGGGACTTCTAACTCAAATGTTCACTTTTATCCAAAGCAGATCTCTATAACGTTTTTCATTTCAATTTATTTTTTTTTTTTGCATAAGAAATTAAGATGTTGGGCATACTCCTCCTCCTTCTACTCTTCACTCCCCTCCCTTCACGATCACTGGGCTCTCTTGTGCTTCATTAAGGAGAAACATGCCCACCCCGCCTCCACAAAATGTCAAAACTAAACATGATTTTAACCAGAAACTGCTTACCAGAGATATTTACAAAATATTTGTGCTCATCTGTCAGGCTTCTTGGCCAAACATGGCTATCCAACAAAGCTCTAATAAAACATGAAATAAAACTTTTCATAAAACGTTAAATAAAGCTATAAAAGTTCAATAGCTCATAATAGGCAACCATATAAAACCATGCAGCCCAGCTCTCCATCATTAACTTTCATTAGGGCTTGGAGGAAAACCTTGGCCATTCTTCTAAACTGTCCGACTTACAGTGTGGAATTGAATCAAGGGTATTATTCTCAGGATTCTCTCCATCTTGCAAAAGGATTTCACAAATATTTCAATGAGCCTGAATCTAAGATGATCAGAGGTATAATGGATTTGCAAAGAGACATTAAATCTCTTGGAATTTCTACATTAGGTTTGAGAGAAAATGGAATTGTTTTTGCTTATTTCTCTAGGTGTGATATGAATGGATATTGTTTTTGGCACTGTCCAGTTCTCATTCCCAACAGTGTCCTGACTTCTTTCATGGAGATTCCACTACATGGATTGTTGGAGTCTTGAGGTGTCCCTAAAACCAGGCCTCACCTTTCCCCAGATAAGAATGGATCATGTGACCAAGCTATGCTCATCAGATCTTGCCTCCCAGGACTACTGTGAGTCTTATCAGAGTGATAGCAACAGGAGGAGACAGGAAGTAAACAGTGGTGCCCACTGGTTACCTTATTCCACAGTGGCATCCTGATGGGCCTATTCAGTAGTTCCCAACCCCAAAGATGTGCTCATATTCCTCTACTCACTAGACTAACGCTTTAGCCCTTTTTGATTTTGCAAGTGCCCTATATTATCCTATAATAAATTTCTTTTCTGCTCAAGTGTTTTGGAATTGTTTACTATTGTTAACACCAAAGAATCCTCGTTACTAAGATTATCAAGTTATAATAGTCATTGATTCCTATTTATTTTCAAGAAAAGCAACTCACATGGTGCAGGAAAATACCACCAAAACTAAGAATTACAGAATTATAATTTGTCCACCTCACCATTTTCCCTATCAAAAAAGTAAAATAAAATCTAAGATCTATCTATTATAAATTCCATCCAAAAGAAATGAAACCAAATGGCAGTCAAAATTACAGAAAGTATTCAACAAAAGGAAAAGCATAAAACTAAAACTCACATCAAAAATTTTAGCTGAGAAGGTGTAGACAAGAAGTTTCTATTCCACACAAATGACTTTAAATCCCCTAATAGCTGAGAACTTCATATAAATATTTGCCTAATGACCTGAAAGGCACTGAGAAGAAATGGAATCCTAGTGAGTTGTAACCTTATAGATTACAGTTGGTGGCTCCAAACTGTTTGAGGTTAAAAGGATTTATGACTTATAAAAGACTGGTATTGTTAGCCCTTGCATAAAACAGTTACATCTCACAGGCTCATTTTTACCCAGAGCAGATCCCTGGAGCCAAAATAATATACACAATGGAATGCCAGCTTCTATATTTTGTTCAAATCCCTCCGACTTTCAGGCCAAGTTATCTTAAGTGAAAAAAAAAATCAGATTTGGGGAGTAAATTGGTATTTAATACAACTCCAGCAGATTCTTTTCTTTCCCCTGAAGTCTTATTCACTGAAGAAGTCTTAATTAAAAAGGCAAGGAATTGGTGTAAATGCATATGTGATGTAATAAATGTTTGACGGGCCGTTTGCACATCGACCTTACCAATGAGCTAGGATGGAGCACAAGCCTGTAACTGGCCTCAAGGGCAGCTTGAAGTCATCACTGCTGTCTTTTTAAAACTCTCCGAGGTTCATATTGTAGGTTTCCTTCCAGTTTCCAGTGGGATGGGAGACACCGCCAGTATAAATCTTGTTGTCACAAAAGAACAAGTTATAGTATATATTCAACCACACACACACAAAAACTTTCAAATAACATTAACTTAAACCCACAAAACCAAGGAGAGTCAGAAGCAAAGCTGAAACCCTGTCCTTAAGTCACCCCCATTGTGTTTAGATCTTGCAGAATATTAAACTCATCACAAATATCGCCAGGGCTGTGTCTTCAGAATATTGAGACAATAAGTCAAATTGGTTTATAAAAAGAAAGAAAAATAATTTTGTAGTTTAAATTAGGTTGACAAAGACAGTACAAACCAGACTCCTTTTGTGAATTTTCATCTCCATATGTGAACCTATACATCCATTCCAACACCCAGAAAGTATCAAATGCTGAAAGAAAGGGAATTAAAGCTTGGTGCAACTTGGAGATTTCTTCCCAAGCATTCTGGGTTCTAAGCAAAGGTTTTTATCAAACAAGTTTGGCTATTATTTGGCTTAACAATGTACATACTGTCTTGGTTGATTCATCAGTAAATTTTTGAATTATTGTATTTTTCCATGGTCATTTGATCTAAATCATTAGGATGCCCAGCTATCCTTGGGAATCCAAAGAACTACAAGCACTAGCAAATATGAGATGGAAATGCTCTTTGTATGGCAGTAAAGCTTAGTGGTAAGGGCCTGAGCTTATAATCAGACAGAACTGGATTTCAAACCCAACCCAGCAGTCACTTAACAACTGAGCAGGAAACTCACCTCTTTGAGTGATAGATATTTTACCTATAAACACCCACCTTATAGGATTGCCACAGAGGATTAAGTGAGATGTTTGTGAAGCCCTGGAACATGGTAAACCTTCCATAAATGGTATCTACATCTGCAAGCATCAAACATTTCCAAAGAGGCAAAACAAGGGCCCTTTAAGATCAAGATTGGATGATGCTGAAGGTTTCTAGCGGCAAAAAGAATTTGCTTTCATCACATGGAAAGTAAAATTCACAGAGGGAAAGGCTGTGAAACTGAATCATTCATTCCACAAATATGTCAATTACGTGCCAGGCATTGGGGAATTTGAAGATGTACAAGATAGAAATGGTCCCTGCCCTCCAGAAAATAACAGTCTAGAAGGCATGCAGAGACAGAAATGGGCAATTACATCAAGGGATCTGGTCAGGATCCCATCTCTTCCACACAGGGCCCTGGTGCCCCCCAACCTCACCAGAAACCACACCAGGGGCCCTCCCTGTGCTGACACCCCACTCTGCCAATCCAGGGACAGGACTTGCAATCTGTAAACCAGGCCTTTCTGAGCTATAAGAACTTCATAGAATGAGCAAATTATTTCCAGCCAATGACTGAGATTTAGAACTTGAATCGTCCCTAGGTTACTGCTATGAACTGAATGTCATGGGCTGAACTGTGTCTCCTCAAAATTCAAATATTGATGTCCTAACCTCAGAATCTGCCTCAATTGAAGGTAGAAGCTTCTATAGAGATGATTACATTAAAATAAGGCCATTCATGTGGGCCCCTAATCCATTCTGGCTGGTAGCCTTATAAAAAGCAGAGAGAGGAACATCAAAACAACAGGGATGCACATGCATAAAAGGCAATGTGAGGACACAGAGAAGGCAGCCGCCTCCAAGCCAAGGAGAGAGGCCTCCAAAGACACCAAACCTGCCAACACCTTGATCTTGGACTTCTAGCCTCCAGAACTGTGAGAACTAAATTTCTGATGGGTAAGCCCCCAGTCTGTGCTATTTTGTTTTGCCAGTCTGAGTGGATCACTATAGCTGCTTTCCTTAGTGAAACATGGAAGGCAGCAGAGAAATGGAACCTCTGTGCCCATGAGGAGATAGCAGAGTATTAGGTGAATGACAGAGGGAGTTGATGCTGATTTCAAAGGTAGTTGGTGCCTGGTTAAGTGGGCCATCTCTCTGAAAAAAGTTTCCTTGATAAACGTATTGCCCAACACTATTTTTACCCACCCAAACACCTATTCACACATAACTACCAAAAATTGATTGGAATATTTCCCTAGTCAAGTGATCTCAGCAGGAACTTTACAGAATAATACTGGGCATGTAAGAATAAGGGCTTATATTGAGCACATATTACATGGCAATCACTGACCTAAGCATGTTACCTCTATTAACAAATGCAATCATTGTACAAACTATATCTTAGTTTCCCAGGGCTGCCATAACAAGTTACTACAAAGTGGATGGCGAAATATATTGTCACAGTTCTGAAGTCCACAGTCTTAAGGCTAGAAGTCCAAGTTGAAGGTGTCAACAGAGCTATGTTCTTTCTGTAGGGGAGCATCCTTCCTTGCCTCATCAAGCCTCCGGTGGTTGCTAACAATCCTTGGTATACTTGACTTATAATTGCATCGCTCCTATTTCTGCTTCCATTGCCACATAATGACCCCTCACCCCCCACCTTCATGTTTCTGTTTTCTTATAAGGACACCAATCATTGGGTTAAGGTCCACCTTAGTCCAGTGTGACCTAATTTTAATTTAACCAGTACCATCTGCAAAGACATGATCCTATCTAATAAAAGAGTAATATGTAAATTGACCATCACTCCAATACACAAGATGGCTGCCTCCATGTGGTCAAAGATGGCTTCCCCTACGTGGACACAAGATGGCCACCAGAAGATGGCCAGTGGGATCAGGCCTAAATGGGCAGTTGGACATCCCCCAAGGGGTCCCAGATTGGAGAGGGTGCAGGCTGGGCTGAGAAACACCCTCCACCTCTTCCCCCCGCCCATGCATGAATTTCATGCACTGGGCCTCTAGTTTCCAAACATAGGTACATTCTCAGGTTCCAGGTAGACATGAATTATGGGGGACATTATTCAGGCCAGTGGATAGATCCTGCTATTATGTTAGTTTTAGAGAGGGAAAAACATGGACACAGAGGTGAAATAACTTTCCAAGTTTTCCCAGATGACCAATGACAGAGCCAAGATATATCTCCAAAGTCCATGTTCTTAACTGCTACACTATGCTGCCTTTCAAAACATATTTCCTAAGTGAATGAACAGAATAGTCACAAATGGTTGAATGCCAGTGTGATTGATTATGTCACCCTAACTTCATTCCCCACAAGTAACTTCCCTGCTTTTTGCTTCTATGTTGTCCCTTTCCAAGTCCATCCTCCACATGATGATCAGATGTATCATTTCAAAACACAGATCTGATAATTTTATAACAGTTCTTAAAATTCAAATTTGTAACTTAGCAGGGCAGCCGATATTCTTCACCCATTGGACTAAGCACCATATGGGTAGGGCTTATATCTATTTTTGCTCACCACTGTACCCTTAACAACAAACACAGGTCCCTAGTGCACAAAAGGCCTTCAAAATTCATTAAGTTAGTAGAGGGATGAATGAATGCATGAATGAATGAATGATCTGGGCCATCTCCAGTCTCAGCAGCTCCTCCTGCTTCACTTAAACTGTTTCACACGTCTCACCTCTCACTATCCATTTGCATTTTCAGTGTTGTACTCACACTTGGTAACTCATATCATGAATTAAATGATGCACCTCCATGCCTTTGCTTATGCTGTGCCCTATGCCAGGTATATCCTAATCACCCTTAAAAGCCCACCTCAAACCTCCCCTCCACAATGGATACATTTAGATAACACACACACATCTCACATTCATAACTTGCTTATACACACAAGGGTACCATAGAACTTCATGATGGCACCAATATTGCATTTACTTTGCTCTATGACATCTAAGAGGTTTCTTCTTGGCGCCACTTTTGAAAGATCTTTGGGGGCAGGGGTTCTATCTTTTCCATTTGACATCAGCATCTAGCACAGTGCTTATCAGAGGGTGGATGCTCGATAAACGTTTGTTGGATAAATGACTGAATATGTAGTCTAATGTCAATGTGTACATAAATACAGCTTTCATTTCTATTTTGACTAAGACTTGACTATGCATATACAGAATCCAATTCCTAAATGATGAGACACTTCTTGGCTTTCAAAACTACCCAAGCACAGATGTCACACAGTTAAGAGAAGGTTAAAGCTAAGTCTTTGTTCAAAACGGACATTCTAGGGACAAACACTGAAATGCAGTGAGGGCCCCTGCCACTCCCTGAATTCCTATTTGTCTATGTGATGGGTAAGTGAGATGATGAGATGAAGAAACTGGCGGCATGATCCCAGCATTAAGGATTGTTTTTACATAATTGACACAGTTTTATAGCTTTGTTGTTTTTAAATCACATCTGGAGTCCATTTCAAAAATCAATAAGTCTATTTGCTCACTTCCAATTAATATTATTATGGGAGATAGTAGTTAAGAGCATGGGCTTTGGAATCAGAGAAACAAAACATACTCTAGTGTTCCCCATCTTTAATATATAGGGATATATATATATATATATATATATATATATATATATATATCCATTATTTCTTTCTTCTATCATTTCCTCATTCATTCTGTGGTCTCCTGCTACGTGTTTAATGCTATTCTTAATGTAAATAAATCAGAAGACAGTTCCAACTGTCAAGTTCTGAGCACAGACTAGTGGAAAAGACATATATTTATGTTGGTTACTCAACAATTCAGTTGGTTACTCAGGAAATACATGTTGAGCCCCTGCTCTGTGCCAGACACTTTGCTAGGTTCCAGAAATGCAGTGGTGACATCAGGTGAGGCATGGCTACTGTAACAGTGAGCCCCCCAAAAATTCAGTGGTGTAAAGAAGATTGAAGTGGATTTCCTACTCATGTAGCAATTGGAGGAAAGGCTCAAGTTGGTGGGTAGCTCTACTCACTTGGTCATGTGGAAACCCAGGTTTCTTTCCTCACCTTCTGCCATCCTATGAGAGGTTTTGCCATCCACTCTACGTATGGTGGACACTGGGTCACAATTAGTTCAACTGGAAAGAAGAGGAAGGAGAAATAAAAGTGCCATCCATCAGTTGTGCCCACCTTTTATTTGTAGAAACTTAATCATGTGGCCACAAGTAACTATTAGGGAGGCTGGGAAATGTAGGCAGCGAGCAGCCATTACCTGCATTTCTATCACTAGGGAAAAGAGGAGAATGGTCTTAGACAGACAGCTAGTCATCTTGTCCTTGGTGAGCAAAGTCTTCACAGTACCTCCACATTTTATGTGCTCACAATCCATAAAGGAGGTGGAAAATAGTCAAATCCTTATAAACTATGGTAACCAGCATGAAAGCAAGGTACAGGAGCTGTAAGAGCATAGAATGAGGAGATTGACATGGTCAAGTCCAGAGCATTCAGGAAGCAGGGATAGTCTAGGGAAAGGCCTGGCAGTCACTGGGGAGGGGCAGTATAGAAGCTTAGACTCTGGAGCCAGACTTCCAGGCTTGAGTCCATAGCTCTAAAATTTACCAGCTGCATAATCTAGGATGAGTTATTTAACCCCTTTGTGCCTTAATTTCCTCATTTGTAAAAGAATTATTATTATATTAGAGGCCTAGTGCATGAAATTTGTGTACAGGGCGGGGGTGGAAGCAGGAGGTTCCCTCAGCCCAGCCTGCACCCTCTCCAATCCAGGACCCCTTGGGGGATGTCCAACTGCTAGTTTAGGCCCAATCCCTCTCACAATCTGGGACTGCTGGCTTCTAACTGTTCACCTGCCTGCATGCCTGATCATCCCTAATTGCCTTCCCTGCCAGCCTGATCACCCCTAATTGCCTCTGCCTGTTGGCCTGATTGTCCCTAACTGACCCCTCTGCCAGCCTGGTTGCCCCTAACTCCCCTCCCCACTGGCCCGGTCGCCCCCAACTGCCCCCACACCCCGCTGGCCCGATTGCCTCCAATTGCCCCCCCGAATCCCGACCTGGTCACCCCACACAGCCTGCTGTTCAGTCGTTTGGTCATCCCTCACTAATCCTCCTGCTGGCCTGGTCACCCCACACAGCTTGCTGTTTAGTTGTTGGTCACCCCTCACTAAGCCCCCTGCTGGTCTTGTCACCCCATGCAGCCTGCAGTTCAGTCATCCATCTGGTTGTTTCAGTCGTGACAGCCCCTGGCTTTTTATATATTAGGATACTATAGTAGTTATTATCATCACTATTATATCATGATTTCTTTGTTATGAAAGTTAATTGTGCTGCATTACAACATGTGCTTAATATAGCTAACAATTCCTAGGGGTTTGGGGAAAATGCATATCCTGAGGCCAGGAGGTTAGCAAGTAGTAGTTTAGGTGGGTTATCTAGTGATGATTACTTAGGATTTTCTAAGTAAAGGCATAGGTATCAATTATGCCAAGTAATTCAAGAGTTTCTAAGTTCTGCCTTTGTGTCTGTGAAAAAGCACAGGCTTGGCATGTGCCCAATACATTGAATGAAGGGGTGTCAAACCAGGAAATCTTTGTGCTGCTGCCTAGAGTAGGTGCAAATGATGCTATTTGTATGTTCTACATTCATACAGTGAGTATCATGAGGTGATAGATAGGAGCCTCAATCTATATGCTCAGGTGAATATTTCTAATCCTTTGTGTCTCTTTCTTTGCTTTTTAAAAGTCAATTATAAGTTGTAAGTCCCCATTACTCAGTGCAGTTAGGGTCAAAGATCATTTGGGGATCTCTCCTCATATCTGGCACTTCGTAGGTTCCAGGGTCCTAGGTAGCACCCTGAATCAGAGAGGCCCTTTCTTTCGCCAGTCACTAAAGAATTAGCCCTGAATTGTTTTATTCTCTGCTCAATGGTCCCCTCAGGTTGTGGGATTGTGAAGTGACTCTGAAGAGTCCTGTGTTTATTCTTGGCCTCCTCTGCCATTGTCCCCTCTGGGATCCAACAATTTCCTTGGAGCACTGCTCACAGAAACCACAAACCTCTGACTCCTTCCTACTGTCTGAGAACTATTTTTTTAGTCTGGGAAGAATCTCACTCTTTACAGTTTCCTCAAGGTCATTTCCTCCCTCCTCAGACTCTCCAGACTATTGCCCTAGAAAATGTCCCTAATCCCACAGAATTCTAAACACAAAAGCCAGAAAAGGTCATTGTTTGTGTCTTCTGTTCTTTGCTACATACCTGATGGACAGGGAGGCAAGATCTCATGGCCTGCTTAGCTGGGGGACAGGAAGAAAGAATGTGAATAAAATGATCTTACTACAGTTAGCAATGTGTTTCTGTACCAGCAAGGAGCCACTGGCATCAGAATCTCTTCAAAATTGCCTCACACAGAGGTAAGTCTTTTCCTCTCTGCCCCAAGACATCAGGCCAAAGTATAGGACTCCTCTGGCAGCAGCCAATACCAGACAAATGGACAAGGAGCTGAAGTGCACAGGCCCCCATTGTGTGTGTGTGTGTGTGTTTGTGTGTGTTTACATTCATTTGTTTCTATTAGTTGAATTCGTTATCGATTATTACAATTCTGCAGTTTTCACATTAAGTCAGGATAGCTGGCACTCACTTCTTTTTAAAACAAAAATGGACTCTCAAAATACTGAATTTATATTTCCAAATGGCAACCCGGGAGCTGAGTAGAGCCCCTGACCTCTGATTTCCCACAGAACCCAACACCTCTAACTCCCTAAAAGCCAGGTATGGTGCCAATGTCAGGTATCACTGGAATTCTGATGTCATTTACTTACTGTAGAGTGAGAAAAAAATAACTACTTGGTAGACTCATGTTTCATGTAGGGAAATGATATATAAACAAAAAGGCATTTTTGCTTTAAGGAAAGTGGGAGTGAGGACATTTCCTTGTGGAAATGAAATACATTCCTACATGTCTAAGAGTACAACTTAAGAGTAGAGTTACCAGATAAAATATAGTGCATGAGTTAAACTTTAATTTTAGATAAATAATGAATTTTATTTTAATGTATGTCCCAAATATTGCATGGGACATACCTATGCTAAACAATTGATCAATCAATCATGGTTTTTTCTAAATTTAAGTGTAACTGGGCATCCTGAGTTTGGAGAATTTTTGTTTGCTTGTGTGTTTGTTAAACTCAGCCACCCTTCTTTGGAAGCTATTAGGAAAAAAATCTCTTTTCTCACTCATTTCAAAAAAGATATGTTCATATTTTCTAAGAACATAACAGTAGAGGAGAGAATCTTGGTTACAGGGTAAAAGTCTCTTCAATAATTCACACAAGTAGAAGAAGAAAAGAAAGAAGTGGAGAATCTGTAACTTAAAAGAAATTGAATCTCTCTTCTTAATCAATAATATATCGATCATTTCTAAGTTTATGCAAACCTTGTTTGGTCCTATTTATTGCATTTATTCATTCATTTATTCAACAAACAGGTATGAACTTGGCATGGGGGCTCTAGATTCCTCTGGAGAGTAACAAATGTTGAATGCATACTATTCAATATATAACACTGTTCTGTCTTTTTTTCCCCCTCAAATGCTTTCTTCCAACTTTGAAGGGTGCCTCAGTGCTCAACAGTTTTAGAATTCTCTGTTGACCTTTTCTTAGGCTTTTCCTTTCCACACAAAACAGATACAAATACAGTTCACTGTGAAGACTCTTGGGTTGGCTCTGGGATGGAGTGGGTTTGGATAGGTTGTGTGGTGTGAGCTGCAGAAGATGAGAAATGAGCATATTGACGTGATCCCCTATTAGTGAGGAAAATTCTAAGGAACTGTTCCCAAAGCAAGGCAGTGAGAGGATTTTTTCTCTCTCCTATTAGACTTATATAACTCGTAAAATAACAGGTTGCCATTTCAGAATAGTTGGTATTGGCATGCTGTTATTGTGAAAATTACACGAAACTATTCTTTTTAGAAAATATTACTTCAGGTTTTAGCTAAAGCTTGATGCCAATGGGTTTACACAATTATCGCCTTTTTCTTAGAAATAAGGGCAAAACCTCAAAACATGCCACAGCAGAAAAGCTATTTCTGTCACTGGCTAACAATTGAAGGACATCCATAAACCTTTGGAAATTAATATCTCTCAGGAAAATCTATTTGACAAAAGTCACAAGGAAGTTATTAACTGGAGTTAAGTCACTGGCAAGAGGTATTATTAATGATCTCATCAAAATTTCAAGTGCATTTAACTATCACATTGCAAGCCCTATTATTGACAACTCAGAATATTAAATTATTCTACAGTAGTTACTTGGCTAGAGACAGAATGTGAAAAAGATGAAAAGCTTAAATTTTAGTTAATTCCATAATTCTTTAGACTTCATACAATTAAAAAGTTAGAATCATTAGCCTTTCTGTCTCCCTCTGCCACTTCCTAGCAAATCTACCTATTGCTAATACAGTCAATTTCTTTTCATTGTTAATTGTTCCATTTCTCTTCCAAATGCTGATGCAGGAACCGTGAAAGTCAGAGAAATCCTCCAAGCCTTGGTTTTCCAAAAGCAGTTCAGGAAGCTCAGTTTATTTTCAGATTGGAAGAGACACTGTCAAGCACTTTGGACATTGAATTGCCATCCCTCAAAGACGTTTTCCACAAGGGAAAGGCATGCTCTTTCCCACTAGATTCTCTCTCTCTCTGAGATTCTGTCTCAACTTTCAGATTGACACCAGTTTCAATCTGTGTTTTGCCTCTATAAGGTCCTCCCCAAATGCTAGAGCTTGAACAAGCATTGGGGTAGGGTGATAAAATCATATATATATATATATATATATATATATATATATATATATATATATATCCTATCCAATAAAAGAGTAATATTGACCATCACAAGATGGCTTCCCCCATGTGGTCAAAGATGGCCACCACATGTTGGCCAGCAAGGGAGGGATGTTGGGAGGGACCCAGGCCTGCAGGGGAGGACAGTTGGGGGGAACTCAGGCCTGCAGGGGAGGACAGTTGGGGGGGACCAGGCTGGCAGAGGAGGACAGTTGGAGGGGACCAGGCTGGCAGAGGAGGGCAGTTGGGGGAGACCCAGGCCTGCAGGGGAGGACAGTTGGGGGTAGAACCATCCTGGCAGGGGGAGGACAGTTAGGGGCAATCAGGCTGGCACAGGAGCAGTTAGGCAATTATCAGGCAGGCAGGGGAGTGGTTAGGGGCAATCAGCAGGTGAAAGGTCGGGAGCCAGCAGTCCTAGATTGTGAAAGGGATGTCTGACTGCCCATTTAGGCCCGATACCACCGGTGCCTAAATGGGCAGTCAGACATCCTTCAAGGGGTCCCAGATTGGAAAGCATGCAGGTTGGGCTGAGGGACACCACCCCCACCCCCCACCCCCCACTCCCACTCCATGCACAATTTTCGTGCACCAGGACTCTAGTGTGGGTGTGTGTGTATACTAGAGGCCCAGTGCACAAAAATTTGTGCCCTCATGGGGCAGGGGACGTCCCTCTGCCTGGCCTGTGCCCTTTCGCAGTCTGGGACCCTTTCCTCAAGGGATGTCCACCTGCTGGCTTCGGCCCGCTCTCTGGATAATCGGGCCTAAGACCACAGTCAGACATTCCTCTGGCAGCCCAGGGGCCCTCAGGGGATGTCCACTTGCCAGCAGAGAGCAGGCCTAAGCTGCAGTCGGACATTCTTAGCATTGCTGAGGAGGCAGGAAAGGCTCCCACAACCACTGTTGTATTGGCAGCCTTCTGGCTTGTGGCTGAGCAGAGCTCTCCCTGTGAGAGTGCACTGACCACCAGGGGGAAGCTCCTGCATTGAGCATCTGTCCCCTGGTTGTCAGTGTGTGTCATAGTGACCAGTATTTCTCAGTTGTTCTACTGTTAGGGTCAATTTGCATATTACTCTTTTATTATATAGGATTATAAAGGATAGAGCCTGGTGCATGGGTGGGGGCCAGCTGGTTTGCCCTGAAGGGTGTCCCAGATCAGGGCGGGGTTCCCACTGGGGTGCCTGGCCAGCCTGGGTGAGGGGCTGATGGCTATTTGCAGGCTGGCCACAGCCCCTTCAAGGTGGGTGTCCCTTTCCTGGGGTACCTGGCCAGCCTGGGTGAGGGACTGATGGCTGTTTGCAGGCTGGCCAAGATCCCCAGCAGGAACCCTCACCCCATGAGGGTGTGGCCAGCCTAGGTGAGGGGCTGAGGGCTGTTTGCAGGCTGGCCACAGCTCCCATTGATCCAACGTCCCAGAAAGGCTGGCTGGAATCAGGTTTCTGGGGTTTATTTATCTTCTATAATTGAAGCTTTGTTGCCTTGGGTGGAGGCCTAGGCAGACAACGAAGCCTCCTGCTTGCTTCTGCTCCATGGCTTCTATAATTGAAACTTTGTTGCCTTGAGCAGAGGCCATAGCCAGCCTAGGAAGGCAGTTTCCTCCATCACTGGTGCAATGGAAGCCTCCTGTTTGCTCTAGCTCGGTGGCCATTGGCCGTCATCTTAGCTGGGTTAATTTGCATACAGCCACTCTGATTGGCTGGTGGGTGTGCCTTGGCTGGTGGGCATGGTTTAGGTGTAACAGAGTGAGGCTTAATTTGCATATATTTCTCTTTTATTAGATTAGGTACACACACACACATACACTCTGACTGAGTGGCCAAATTATCATGACCACCTGACATTTGTAGGCAAATTAGCTATAATTTCATGCTGAAGTTGCTAGAGGGCCAGACCATTATAAATAGGGAAGCAGGTTGTTTACCACAATAGTAGAAGTGATTTTTTTCTGAAGATATGGGTAAACAATGCAATTGAACAGACTTTGAACATGATATATATATATATATATATATATATATATATATATATATATATATATCAGATTATTTTGACCACCCCAGCAGTACTTCATTTGGCTCATTTGGCCACCTTTTGCCTTCAATACTGGGGCGATCCTTCTTGCCATTGACTCCACAAGATGTTGAAAGGTGATGCTAGGAATCTGACACCATGCCTGATGAATAGCACTGTCCAGTTCTTTGAGATTTGATGGTTGTGAACCAGCTGCCTAATGGCTCTTCTAACGTCATCCCACAAATGCTCAATTGGATTGAGATCTGGTGATTGTGGGGGCCACCTAAGCAAGGTAAAGTCTCCCTCATATTCTTGAAACCACTCCTGCACAATCAAGCACCGTGGCATGGTGCATTGTCTTGTTGGAAGAAGCCATCTCCATTGGGATACGCCACCAATATGATAGGATGAACTTGATCAGCAGCAATACTTAGGTATGTGGTGCTATTCAGATGTTGTTCCACACGAATTAAAGGGAAACATGCCCCAAACCATAATGATGCCCCTACCAGATTGAAGGATTGTACTCATGCATGTGGGGTGCATGCTTTCATGCTGTTTCTGCCAAATCCTTACTCTGCAATCTGCATGATGCAACTGGAAACGTGATTCATTGGACCACATGACTTTTTTTCCAATGCTCGACTGTCTAATCCTTGTGTTCCTATGCAATATGGAGACTTTTTATCTTGGTAACTTCAGACAGCAAAGGTGTTCGAACAGGCCTTGTGCTTCCATATCCCATATGATGCAATGTACAGCTAATTTGCCTACAAACCTCAGGTGGTCATAATAATCTGGCCACTCATAATAATATATATCCCATGTTCAAAGGCTGTTAAATCACATTGTTTACCCCTATCTTCAGAAAAAAATCACTTCTACTATGGTGGTAAACAACCTGCTTCCCTATTTATAATGGTCTGGCCCTCTAGCAACTTCAGCACAAAATTATAGCTAATTTGCCTACAAACATCAGATGGTCATAATAATCTGGCCACTCAATGTGTGTGTGTATATATATATTTCCTTTTCAGAAATATTTTATAAAGGTTTTTTTAAAAATTATGAAACAATTTTCTAAAACAATTTTCTCCTCACTTTAGAGCCCCATGTTTTACCAAGATTTATTGAGTTTTTATTATTCATGTAGCACTGTGCTAAGGAGCTGGAGAGACAAAGGTCAATGTCAGATGGGTCCTAGAGTCCAAGGAGCTCTAAAAATAAAAAGTGTTCAATACTATGCAATAAGGGTGATGCAAGTGGTATTCCAGGAAGTCTAGGAAGCAGAGAAGACTGGAGTACCTTACCCAACATGGGAGGAATGATGGGAAGTGCAAGGAAAGGAGGTGATATTCTCACTGAACCAGGAAGAATAAGTAGTAATTCAGAAGGAAGAAAACTTGCATTCACCAATGTCTATAAAGCACAGGTGCTTCACACGTGGAATTCCATGAAGTCATTTAACCACCCTAGGAAACAGTATCAGGTTTTCCTATTTCTAGGTAAGAAAACCGAGGCTTAAAGAATTACATACTAGTTATATACTAGTATATAACTTCAGTTAACTTATAAATGGCATGCTTGGGATTCCAAACTTATGCTCATAACCACTGCAGTCTGCCGATTCTGATGTTGACCTCATATTTTTGCTTCCCATGTTCATTATTTTTAAAAAATATATTTTTATTCATTTCAGAGATGGAGGGAGGGAAGGAGGGAGGGAGGGAGGGAGGGAAGGGGGGAGGGAGGGAGAGAGAAATATCAATGATGAGAGAGAATCATGGCTTGGCTGCCTCCCACACACCCTACACTGGGAATGGAGCCCACAATCCAGGCATCAAACCCGGGACCTTTCAGTCCACAGGATGACACTCTGTCCACTGAGGCAAACTGGCTAGGTTCAGGTTCACTACTTTTATCTCCACAAAACTTCTAGACAATCTAATAGCACACAGGGACTGGGCAAATCACTTGCTATAGTGTGTCTCACCAGTGTGCTGTGGGCTACTGTGGGTGGCTGCAGAACATCCAGTGTTTGAGACAGAAGCCACCCTGCAGGCTCAGGCACCTCTCTTCCATAATGGCTGCCATTCAACACATGGACCACATCCTTTGGCACTTAAATTAATCCAATTTTGCTAACTGGTACATGCATTTATAATAAGATGAAGGATTTTTATTTTTATTTTTGAGTAGCTGGTCAAAGGATTCTTTCAGAAGAACCATTATTGATAGAGAAATGTCTGAGCAACCATCCTTGAAGAGGTTAGTTCTGGAGTGGTATACATGTAAGCTGGTGCCAAAGCTTTCAAAAAAGGGGCTTCACAAATTCATGTAAGACAGAGAGAAAATTTAGTTGCTCCTGATACAGTGGAGGAGAAATTGGAAGTGAAAGTGAGGGACAGTGTAGGTAAGAAGAGCAAAAGAAACACACATTGTGATGAAACTTTTCTGGAATCCTCAACTTCTCTGCTGAATCTTCTTGTCACACTAAATGCTCAGTGATCTTATTGGACTTTTTGTGAACGCCAGTGAAGGACAGCTTCTGTATTGCAGAAGCCCAAGCAAAGAGGGTTCCAAAAGATTAGCCTTAGTTTCCAGCGAGACGGCCAAAAGACAGAATGTCTTCCATGTTTAGAGGTGTGTATTTTGATCCACCACAGTAATTTCCCTCCTATTGTCATTGTTTTTAATCTGAATGAATCTGACAGCATTGGAAAGTTCAGCAGATCTCACTTTTAAAAACACAGATGTTCGGCTTTTCTTTAAAAAGAGAAAACAATGTGGCAACTCTGGGTCCAGAATACCCTAGGGAAACAACTGATGGGAGTCGGATAAGTTGTCCAGTCATGTGAGGCACAAACACTTCAGTTGCCGCAGCCCCCAGCACTCTCTATTATCTATATAACTAAGTGAACCTAACCAGTTTTGAGCTTGCGATCCCTTCTGTAAGACTAAGAAACTATCACAGGACTCTTGGTGGTGGGAATTGGGGTTGCAGCTAACTTCTTACTGAAGACAGGAGTCATTTAGTCATGCCCTATTCCTATAGCTATAGAAAAAGAGCAGTTATTAATTATTAAATAGGTACTTTATTTTTTATCTTTAATTTTTTTATTGGTTAAGGTATTACAAATGTGTCCTCATCCTCCCATTAACCCCCAACCTCCCCCACACTCATGCTCTCATCCCCCTGTTGTCTATGTCCATTGGTTTGGCTTATATGTATGCATACAAGTCCTTTGGTTGATCTCTCCCTGTTACCCCCAACCTCCCCTACCTTCCCTCTGGGGATTGACAGTCTGATCGCTGTTTCTCTGTCTCTGGAACTGTCCCTGTTCATCAATCTATGTTGTTCTCTATATTTCACAAATGAGTGATATCATGTGGTATTTATCTTTCTCTGACTGGCTTATTTCACTTAGCATAATACTCTCCAGTTCCAACCATGCTGTTGCAAACAGCAAGAATTCCTTCTTTTTTACTGTAGCATAGTATTCCATTGTGTAGATGTACCACAGTTTTTTAATCCACTCATCTGCTGATGGACACTTAAACTGTTTCCAAATCTTAGTATGGTGAATGTGCTGCTATGAACATAGGGATGCATATATCCTTTCTGAATGGCATTTCTAGCTTCTTGGGATATATTCCTAGAAGTGGCATCACTGGATCAAATGGGAGTTCCATTTTTAGTTTTTTGAGGAAACTCCATACTGTTCTCGACAGTGGCTGCACTATTCTGCATTCCCACCAGCAGTGCAGAAGGGTTCCTTTTTCTCCACATCCTCTCCAACACTAAATAAATAAATAAATAAATAAATAAATAAATAAATAAATAAATAAATAAGTACTTCAAGTATATTGAATCTTCTAATCCTCACAAAAACCCTGGTTGGTAAATACCATGATTATCTATATTTCACAAATAAAGAAACTAAGACTCAAAAAGGGTAAGTAACTTGGCCAAATCCAGTCTTCTGTAAATGAGAATTGGGATATGAATCTGGAATTCCAAGGTCTTCACTCTTTCCTATACTTAGTCTTTCTCTGGACTATGATATCTGCCATGTATTTTGTTGTCCCCAACTAATCACCTACTGCATACTGGATAGAAAGTGGTGCCCTTTATTGAGGCACCTAGTGGCAAATAGTGCAGAATTCCTGGATACTCACTTCAATGTTTTTTTAAGGAGTCTTCTCCTTCTCCTTCTCCTTCTCCTTCTCCTTCTCCTTCTCCTTCTCCTTCTCCTTCTCCTTCTCCTTCTCCTTCTCAGTTCTCACCTCTTTTTGGCTTCATTTTCAGATGGCCATTCTTTAAGTGGTAGCAAAATGGTTGCTGTCAGCCCTAAACTTACTGTGTCCTTACAATGTCTGTCCCCAAGAGAAGATGTTTTCTCTTGTCAATTTTATTGACATTATAAATAAAATTCTAGTGAAGATTTCTGATTGGTCTGGCTTAGGTCATCATCTCTGAATAAAATCAATTTCATTTTCCAGTGGCAGTCAGAAATAGGAAACCACAAACAACAATCATTTCACAATAGATATTCTCAAAGATATTCTTATTTTCTCAATTAACTACAACCTAAGAACAAGAAATTGTTGAATACCACATTTAGAAATCAAAGGAGAGAGAGTGTGTATTCTTAAAACAAGACTAGGTTTAAGGATTCACCACATGAAGAATAGGCTCACTGACTTAGCTTCAATGTCACCTCAGCTTTTCAATAGGTACATCAGGCACTCCAAAAAGACTGGCTGAATTGCCCTTTTGAATGCAGGAGGCAGTGGGGGGAAGAGGAGAAGAGAGGACAGAATAAGGGAGCAGGAGAGGAGAGAGGCACTAGGAACATATAGGGAAAGGAGAAAGAGAAAGAAAAGAAGAAAGGGAGTATAATGCAGTGTTCAGAGACTGTACCCTGAAGTCAAATATCCTGATGTTCAAATCCCACACTGCCATTATCTTGAGAAAATGGACAAGATTTCAAAGATTCTGCGTCTCAGTTTCATCATAGAGCATAACAATACTTTGCTTACTGAAGTCTTAGAAAAATTCTAAGCAATTATAGTTGTAAAACTCTTTAGCTCAGTCAGTTCCCGGTACACGACATTCATTTAATTATAACTTCTAATGTTATCCTTACTTTATGCCCCGTGTTACTGTACATAGGTTGGAATACAAGGAAGGGCAAAACAGGGCCTCCCAGAGCCTCGGATGCCTCTCAGAGACCATGAACAGTTCTCTGAAGAGGTTCAAAATACGTTCTGGAAAAAAAAAATGTCTGCAACCAAAAAACTCAGACCATTTCTAGAACCCAATCCAAACCAAACCTTCTTGAAGGTCATAACGTGTTCTGAGGTTTCATTCCACTATTTTTCACTTATACAGTCTTCAGCCCTGCCAGAGCTGAGCTAGAATTTGAGCTCAATGTAGCCAAATACCACAAGGGGGAGGGGGGTACTAAAGTCCTTTGCCCTAAATATATTTCCAACCCAACAGAACTAAAAGCCCTGGAAAGCTCCAGGCCTGCGACCCCAGAAGCCACCTCTTCACAGAAGCTTCAGAGCATCATCCTGTGGGCCTTGGGGTATGACCACAGCCCTCAGCTTGCTCTATTGCCTTTATGGCCACGGATGCAGAAAGGGGTGCTGGCAGTCCTTGAGTTCTGGCAATCCATCCACAGACTTTGGTGAGAAAGGAAGGCTGCCAGAGTGGGATAAACTGACTGATTTTTCCAGAAAGTATCTTCCCTCCAACAAGGCTAATGTGAATGTAGGCACAGAGCTGATTCATGACCACTTTCTTTGTGGAAAAGAATTCCCCAATACTCAGGACACTGAATGTCTACTAAGTTTCTTGTTGCAAAAATATGGAAAAAAAGTATGGAAGATAAGATGTGATGGGTTCATCTAAGAAAGCAAGTAAGACAATTGCTTATAGAGAGGGAGAGGAGAGAAGAGGAATAGTAAGGGAGGGAGGGAAAGAAAAGAGAGAGAGCAAAACACTAACATCTGTTGAGCTGAAATGGAAATAGTGTGTTGTCTTTTAACACCTTGTGCTTTCCAGTGACTCCCACACAGATTTTGCTGGAAATGTGGAGAGTACTTGTAGAAAGAATGAGTTATAGAAAACAGCCTTTCTACACTTAAGATTAAAGAAAGAACAGATTACCTTAAATACAGGTATCTCTTACAAAGATGTGTAATAGTCATTGATTCAGCCAAAGTTACATCACTGATAAAACTATGTGTATGAGTGTGTGTGTGTGTGTGTGTGTGTGTGTGTGTGTGTGAGAGAGAGAGAGAGAGATTTTTACCATTTATTTGACTGTGTGATTTGGGAAAGCTATTTAACCTCACTTTGCTCATCTGAAAAATGGACATAACCTAGAATCAACTAATAAATATTAAATGTGACCAGATATGTAATGTACACGGTGCCAGGGACATCATAATCATTCAATAAATAACTGTAACAATAAAATTATTATTAACAACCTTGGCATATTGGGATAACACTCTAGCCATTTGAGCTACCTGGCCAGAGCCCAATTCCAGCTCCAAATAGTCTGTGTACCTTCCTACTCCAAGTTCCCTACCTGCTCTGAGCCCAATGTCCTTCCCACTAACAGAGAAGAAGGAGAAAACAAAAACTGCACACTCTTCCCCTTTCCCATTTTCCTCTTTGCACCTCCTTCTTCAACACCTCTATGCACACCCCTGGCCAAGTGCAGTGATTGCAAGAAACATTTATCCCATATCTGTGCTGAGTACTAGCATCAAAAACATGAGGAAAGTCTCTATAGTGATGCAGGATCAGGACAAGAGCATGACAGTCATGATCCATAGATGTCATTTTCAGAGTCGCCTGAAGGGTTTGGATAAACACACGTCATAACAGATATAGGTTGTCCCAAAAGAATGTATACACACACTTTGAATAAGTGTGTTGATTAAAATACATTTCATTTACAAAATTGAGCTATCCACTATTAAAGTGTGTATTCATTTTAGGGGGGACACCCTGTATTTGTACACTCATGTTTCCAGAAGCATTATGCACAATAGCCAAGAGATAGAAGCAACTTAAGTGTACATTGACAGAAGGTCAATGAATAAACACAATGTAATACGCACATTCACATGTGTGTGCACAGACACACACACAGTAGAATATTATTCAACCTTAAAAAGGAAGGAAATTCTGACACATGCTACATGGTTGAAACTTGAAGACATTATGCTAAGTGAAATAAGACAGTCACAAGAAGAAAATATTGCATTATTCCAATTATATGAAATATTTAGAGCCATCAAATGCAGAGACAGAGAATAGAATGGTGGCTGCCAGGGGATCAGAGTAGAAGGGATAGGAGATTTTTTAATGTGTACAGAGTGTCAGTTTTCTAAGATGAAAATAGTTCTGGATGTTGGTCATACAACAATATGAATATACTTATCATTCCTGGGCTATACACCAAGAATGGTTAAGGTGGTATAATTTATGTTATGTGTACATTTTACCACTATTATTTTGCATAGAGACCTAGAGCAGTGCTTAGCACATAATGAATTCTCTATGAATGCAATTTTCCTCCCATCATCCTGTTTACCAAAGTGCTATTCCAACCTTCACTATCTAATTCCAGATTCCTATCTCTCTTCTCCTCTTTGGGCAAATGACTTTTGCTAATACTTTTTAAAGATTTTTATAAAATTTCTCAACCTTCTACCCAACTCCCACAACTACAAATGTAGTCATTTTTCTAAATATTCTTGTCTTCTTCCCTTCTGTTTTTTTTTTTTTCCCCTTCTGTTTTAAAAGGAGAAATGTCCTTTAAGGCTAATCCTTCCACCTGTCCTTTGTTTTCCCTGATTTTTTTTCTACTGAGACAGGTATAACCATCAACCATGCCCCTCTTCTTCTTACCCCTTAAGCCTCTCTCCTCTAATGCCCTCATCTCAGAAAAGAAACCCATTCTTTAAAAAGAAAAAAAACAACAACGAAACAAAACAAAACACAAAGGAGCCAACAAAATGCCTCCTCTCTACCCTCTGTCTCTGTGTAGTTCCTGCTCTAACCCTCTCCTTCTCTTCCCAGGCAAGTTCTTGGAAATCTAGGCCACCCCTTGCTGATTTCATTTCCTCCTTTCCTCACCCACAGCAATCTGGCTTCCAGCCACCTCTCCACTCACTCACTCTGTTGTTGTCAAGGTCATGTTGACCTCTGTAGTTACAGAGCCAGTGGAACCTCCACATGCCTCACCCTATTTGACCTTTCTAACGAATGAATTTGGCACTCCTCCTTGAAACTTCCTCTTCCGTTGAATCTATCCCTTTTTCCAACCATCTCCCACATATATCTGCTCAGTTGTCCCATGATCATTTCAAAATCTGTGTCCAAACTGAACTCTTTGTCATTTCCTCCAAACTCTCCTATTTCTTATTCTTGATAATGGCTCCTCCATTCATCAGCTTACCAAAATCAGAACCTTGAAAGTCATCCTCAGTTTTTCTTTCCTTATTCTCCATTTCCAATTGATATATTTATTCCTTTAACAGTTTTGGGATTCATCTGTGCCGCTTCCTTTTACTATCACTGCCTTTTTTTCAGGATATTACAACATTCATCTAGCTTATTTCAACGGTCTCCCAAGTAGTGGAAACATCTCCAGGCACTCTTAACAACAATCTGCTTTGGAGTACATGGAAATATAGCACAGTGGTTAAACAATTGATAGCCTCTATTGAAATTTAGGCTGAGCCCTTTCTCACCTATGTAATACTGAGCAAGTAGTCTTCTCTGTGCCTCAGTTTCCTCAACTGTAAAGTGGGGATGCTAATAATGGTAAGCTTCCTTTTAGAGTTCTTGTGATAGTAAATGACTTTAAAGTGCTTAGAATAGAGCCTGGCAAAGAGTATATGTTCATTAACTATTAGTTATTAGTTTTTTTATTATTATTATTATTGTTATTATTACTGTTATTATTATCACTGTTATTATTATTATTATTATTACTTACTACTGGAGGCCCAGGACACGAATTCATGCATGAGTGAGGTCTGGCTGCCCACCCTAATAGGGGCCAATTGGGCTGGTTGGGGGGAGGAGCTATGGAAGGTTGGCTGGCCAGCCCTGCCCCTGATTGGGGTGGGAGAGGCCCATCAGGGAGCCAGGGGGAAGGGCCATGGGAGGTTGGGGGCCAATTGGGGCCTGATCAGGCCAGTTGACCATCATAGTATGTATCATAGTGACAGGTTTTTCTGGTCGTTTAGGTCATTCTGGTCATTTGTTGTTCTAGTCACTTGGTTTTATATATATATAGTTTAGTACACTTTAAGTATTAGTTAAGTCACTCTCTCATTGTGAAATGAATTGATTCTACAACATGGCAGACAAGGTGATTAGGTTCTCTACCTACTCCTTCATTTCTATCTCTTATGGCTCATGCTCCACACAAATTTACACTCCAGTCTTACAGTACAAACAATGCACTCAAATTCCTGGAACTCTGTATGTTATTTCCCCATGCCTAGTATGCTCTAATGCTTCTTAAGCATCACAAAATTCCTATTCACCCCTCAAATCCCCTATGCTGTCTGTGAAATCAGGTTATTTTCAAATATCTCCAATTTAAAAAAAATCACAGATTCCTATATATTACTTCTATAACTTGCAGATACTTACATGTAAATATACATACATTATGTTGCATTGCATTTGTACACCTGCATGTCTATCTATCCTTCTAGAATGTAAGTTCTTAAAGACAGAAACTATCTTATTTACCTCCAAGTAGACAGACCTGGTATATAATGTGCCCTGACAATATTAACATTTTAATTCTTGTGTTTTGTAATTTACAAAATTATATTTATAACAGATTGTTGTAATCAATTTCTTCTTCCCTCACTGCTTGTGTATCCTGCTTTGTTTTGGGACTTTTTCCTCTCCTCTTAAATTTAGGCTCTCTTTGTTTCTGCTTAAACCAAAAGGATGTGGTGCAAGTCACATTTCGAAACTTTCAAGCCTAGATCTTGAAAGAAATAGCAGCTTCTGCTTTCCCCCTTTTAAAAACCAGCCCAACCACTCTGAAACCATAACGCTAAAGGGGAGCAAGGGCTGTGAAGATTGGAAGGTTGTTTCCTCCCAATCATTATCACATTGCCACCATCCAGGGAAAAACCCAGCCATGCTTCAGAGCCAGTCTGCTCCCTCCTGTAGGTAAGTTAACCAATGGCCTGATTTACCTGGAAATTTCTTGATGTTAGCACTAAAAAGGCTCATATCCCAGGAATGTCCTCAGTCCTAGGAAAGCCAGGATAGTTCATCCCTCTGACCCTGGATACCTACCACTCTTCATCTGCTCTCCTGGATCTTTGTTCCCCCAGGGCTCTCTACATTGGAAAAAGACATTTATTACCTCCAAGATCAGTTTCCTCACAGTCCAAAGAATCACTCTCTATTCTATTTCCCATCTCCAATCATGCCTAGCCACATGGTTTGATAGAGCTTGCCAAAGATTATACAATGAACCCAACTAATACAATGAAGACTATTCCAAAGTTATGTAACAGAAACTCCCTCTAATTATTCAATTCCCAGTGAAATGAAAGCCTGAAAGTTAAACCCCAAACGAAGTCCCTTTTTAAAGCTCAAAGTACAAAAAGTTAAATACATAAAATCAAAAATCCTCTCCTCTCCAATTTCTGTCTCTGCTCAGTTTCAGCCAGATGGCACTTGGGTTTCTTCCACATCTCCTGCACCATCTTCCTCAACAATGAACAAAGCTCCTCTGCTTCCTAAGATGCACAACTTCAGCTCCACAAGCAAATCTGAGTATTGCAGCTCCCCTTGCCTAGCACATGGTCTCCTCAGTATAGGTAACTTAGATCTACTATGATGTTGCAACCCATGAACCATCACAGAGACATGGTGCAACCTAGGGGTGGGGAGAAAAAAGAAATGGGCTGAAGCAAGAACTTAAAGGGTAGTTCTCTCATCCAACTCAAGGAGAGATGGAAGTAATTCTAGCAGGGAATTTATCTTAGTTTGTGATTTCCAATTCCAACATCCAGTAAAGGATTTCACTCATTTCCTGTTCTGGGGATCCATCAAATACCTCCTTATATTAGAATTCATTTCTGTGAAATTCTGTTGCCTATATTCAGAGGATCTTGACTAAAACACCATTGCTAAGAAATTACTTATTATGGAAAAGATTTTTTTCCTCCACTAAAGGGCTCATCCATTGGTTCCCTAAATTATCATCTTATACAGGTCAAAGAAGCTATAAATACAGCACTCATTAAGTGCAAAGTGCAAATGAGCTCTGTGAATGTAACTGAATAGATAAGAAGCATGAACAGAATTTTTAAAATTTTAATGATTAAATTGCATTTTTACTCATTTATCAACTTTTTAAAATATTAACACTGTAGGATCTATATAACAGCATTTCTATTTTAGGGGGAAGCTTCCACAGACATGAATCATGGCATGATGGAAGATTTATGGAATTCCAGAATGCTCAGAAATATTATCTACCCAGGAATATAGCCCTTATTATGATTCCCCGACTGCGTACATATGAAGAAGATGAATACACAACAGATGGATCAAATGACATTAGATGTCTTTTTAAAATAAAATAAAGCCCTAGATGCTTTGAGGATGACAGAGAAGAGAGATTCTCCATATTCATGTGGGGGTAGGAGAATTGGATCTTATAACCTGGATGTTTGTCCCAAAATTCACCATCCTCATGAACATCTCTCATTAAGAACAATCAGCACTATTGTGCAAGCTGAAGGAGAGGGGTGCTTCTCTCCTGTTTCCCTTTCTGGTCCAAGTGTGGACACATGAGCCCTTTCTTCATATTCTGTACTATAGTTAGAGACCAAGCTGGAATGTTTAAACAATACTTTTCTAAAGGCTTAGGAATGGTGAAAGGAAAGAAAATGCAGATGTAAGCTGAAGTCCTCCCTGTCCCTTTGTTCTAGAAGAAATTGTTTTAAATCATCTCCTGTACCACCTCCATCACCAATTACCATGGCCTAGGAAAGCCCAGAAACTTGTCAGGACCCTACAGCCTCAAATCCTTTCTTCCTTGAGTGTCTTCATAGATGCTGCATCTGCCTTTACATCGAATCAGACAATACACAGAAATCAGCAGCTAGAAGAGCATTGTGCACACATGTACACTCACACATACACACAACACAGCACCACACAATCTGAGCTACCAAAGAGTCTACATAGAAGTCCAGAAGAAACAACAACTTATAACACCTATCAAGCAAGTAGAAAACTCTTCTTGAACATTTGTTATCCCAAAGTCCCCTACCACATTGGGGCTAGCAGGCATAACACTCTCTCTCTCTCCTCTCTCCTCTCTCCTCTCTCCTCTCCTTTCTCATACTTCTGTATTGCTATGCCCAGTCTTCTCCACTCATCTCATCTCCCATCTTCCTTCTTCTGGTTTCTCAACCCTTTGTTCCAAAAGGAACCATAAGAAAAGCTCCTTTCTTGCCTTATTCATAGCAGTTTGGCAACCATCTTCTGCTATTGAAACATACCCTTGGGATCTCAACCTCCAACCTTAGAAATGTGTCGAAGAATTTTTTCCACATAGGTACAGTGCATTTCTAAGAAAAATTCTGATGAATAATACTTTCTCTGTCTTTATACAAAAATTAAACCCAGAGAATAACATAAAATTAGAGAATCTACTTTACTCATATTACTTGCCTTCAGTGCCCATAGACCTGATCCTATCCAAGCTTTAGACCTACTTTAATGTGGTGGATGTCACTGCCATCCAGTTCCTTGAAATATAGACCCAAGAGACCACACCCAGGACAATTTTTTAGTATCTGGTTTTCTTTCTGAGGATCCATCTATTATTCACTTGATTGACTCAGGAAAATTCTCCCTTTTGAGAAATCTGTGCCTTTTCAACTGGGCATGATTTTATCAGTAGACTACACATGGTCACTTTGAATTGACAGCATCAGGGCCAACTTTGTGGGCATGTGAACTAGTCACACAAGGCCTCATGCTTAGTTTAATGTTCTGTAATTACTGTCTTAAAATTCTTGGTTGTCATTGAACAGGGCCTCTTCCTCATATTTTCATTTTTCCGCTGGGTCCCATATATTGTCTAGATGGGTTTGTCCAATATTTCTTAATGAGGTACATACAGAAAGAACAGAGGTGAGTCTCTTCTTTCCAATGGCTTTAGAAACAGTGGCAGAAATTATGTTAGAAATCATTGCATACAAAGCTTCTTCATCAGATGAGAAAATGGAATCACAGACTCTACATGGGAATTAAGTGGTCCCAGGATTCACAGCTCATTGGTGGGGGTCTTATTGCTTGGAACAACTCCAGGGAGCATCAACTCATTATCTTAGAGCTGCAGAAGCCACCATCCACCTTATTTGCTATGGGTACAGTGGTCCCTACAGATCTGTTACACAGCAACTCAGAACTCCATCTCCAAACCAACACACTCTCCCTCTCCTACCACCCTAGCTCAGGGCACATCCCACCACCTTCCAAAGCTTTTTTTCTCTTTTATGTGTCCACTTGAGCAAGGAAAAGGCAATGTTGTCAGAGGACAGATAAAGGAACAGGTGCCCAGAGAACAGAGAAAGATTCTAAATGAAGGAAGGAACCAGAAGTTCATCAAGAAAAGGAGACCCAGAGAACACTTTTGTTATAAATTAAATTTCATAATGCTGGCATAGAGTTGAAAACACTAGAAAGGCAAAGCTGGAGTGGGTGGCTGACAGCTGTAGGCAGCTGGAGTGGAGAGAGAGAAAAGGATGAAAGCACAGCAGTGGGAAATGAATCTGAAAATAATGAACATAAAACCTGACTGAGGAGCGAGGTGACACAATTAGAGACACATAATAGACCAATAACACAGTTACTTAGTGCCTTTATTCTCTGCTGAAGGAGTTTTAATTTGCTACTAATAATTTTGATGTACTAACATGTGCTGCCCGAGGAATGGAACACACTGTTCAAAACTCAAGGTCATTTGAGCCAAGTTTTGAGGTTTCTCCAAATAGGGCATATCTGAGTCCACCTCTGGTAGGAGGTCTGATTGCCCCACCTCAGAAAATAATCCTCCTGCATACATGTGTAGTCATTATCTGGCTCCTGTGGATGCCTCTGGTGTTTGGGAATTCTCTTTCTGTTGGGAGATTAGAAGAAAATTGTTTAAACTTACAAACTACAACCCAGATTAAAGCTCAGCCCCAGGGGGTAGTAGCAGATGGGAAATATGAATTTAGTGAAAAAACATCTGAACATTTGGAGTAAATTTGAAAACAGAACCATCTGTTAAATAATCAGATCCAGTAGACTCCACACTTCGTACAACCAGCTGCTCTCAAATAGGAGATTATGAAACCTTGTAATAAATGCTCCACCAAGTCTGTTTTCTTGTTTCAGGGTTAACTTGGGGCAGAGCCACAAGGTTGTAGGGATGAAATGCTGGAGTCCTTTTATAGAAGCATTTTTTTTCCAGGTGTATGCCTTTATTTCAATCTGGTCATCCACTGTGGATGTAGAAGTACCCTCAAGCTCAATGTGTAAGGCTGGAAGAGAGGAAGAAGAAGCAAGACCCACAGCAGCTCTGACCCTTATTTAGTGTAAATTCTGACTTCCTCTCTCATCTCCCCTGGTGTTTCTCCAGTCATCTTCCCTTCTCTGCTCTTCCGTAGCCCAACAATGTGGGTTAATCTCAGAAATGACCTGGCAAGAGAAATAAAGGCCAGGATTGAAATGGATGTAAGGATCAATATTTGGGGGCTCTTCTCTTTATTTCTGGCTTTTCCCACAGAAATGAAGGGGAATTAAGGCAGAGGGACAGTCAATAATAATGCCAATGAAAAGACAAGAGGGACTATTCGTTCCATTTCTACCCCCTAACTTCTTTTCTTTCTTTGGTCCATGTCCAGCTCCCAAAACTCTTGTTCTGAGTAGGTCTTACTCATTATGATGACTGTAGCTAAATAAAAAATTTCTGTTTTCTGCAATCTCACAAGAGAACTCAGACCTGTGAGAATCTGGAGCCAAGAGTTTGAGTCAAGACGGTCCTTATATTTGGCCAACATCTGGAAGTCTTTTTCACCTGCTCTGTTTCTCTCATTACCCACATCTATCCCATCAACAAGTCCTTCTGCTTTATCCTCCAAACTTTTCCCAAACTTCTTTCCACCCTTGTCTTTATCTCTGGCCTGGAAGCCTGCCTCCTATTGGTCTTAGCTTGCCCATTCTTGCCCCATCTCAATCCTACCTCCAGCCAGTAGCAACAAGGGTCTTTGAGAAGCTTAACTCAAATGATGTTGTCCTCCTGCTTCCAATCCTCCAGTGGCTTCTGTTGTACCTAGAATAAAGTTAAACTCCACCATGTCCTATATGATCTGGTCTACATGATATGATCACTTCAGTTTCATTTATCATTATTCTTCCCCTCACTCACAACACTGCAGTGACTCCAGCCTTCTTGTTTCTTGCATAGAGTAGATTGGTTCCCAGCTAAGGGTCTTTGCACTGGTCACATCTATGCTCAGAATCTTTTCCTTCTGAGTGTTCCCATAGCTTTCTCCTTTTTGCTCCCCTATGTAAAGTAACTGCCACTTCCTGGCCCCCAAGTTAACTCTCTCCTCAGCACTTGGATTGCTTCCTTCACAGCACTTAATACAATCTGAAAATAGGTAGCTTATTTATCTTATTGTTTGTTTACTTACTAGTATTTATCACCTGTCTTCCCTCAGTAGAACACAACCTCATTAAAGCCTGGGAATGTTTCTGAACAGTTCACTCCAGTGCCCTGGTCAGTGCTTAAACATGCTTGTGAAATGAATGAATAAGTAAAGACACTTAATACATTCTCTCTTTTAAGGGCTCTCACATTCAGTGATCTCAGAGCATCATTTGAAAATTCAGGACGATACATTGCATTTGTTCTACAACTACATTCATAGTTCTCAATGGAAATTATATGTGTGGGTGATATATATACTGTGTAGAGTGATACACATACTATGTAGAACCCATTTCCCCCATGGCTTGTAAGTATAATCATAGCAAATCCCCATGTTTGTGAAATGCCCAACCATTCCAAAGTTCATCCTCACAATAACTTCCTTCACCCTTTTCACAGCAGCCCTCTGAAGTCATAACATTTCACTAGTGGGGAAACTGAGCATAGTGACATTAGATGACTTCCCACAAGGGTTCAGAGATAGGTAGGGAGCATCTGTCTATGTGTTCTGGTTTCCCACTCAGCCAGGCTGCCTCTCATGACCTAAACTGGTGCTCAAAAATGTCCTGAGAGGACAGAAGTACAAGACAGTAATCCCTGTGACATTCCAGTTGAAGCATTCACATTGCACCTGTGATGCCAATCCTGGCTGAAGAACCCATTATGCACAGATCAAAATTGGAATAAGATTACTAGGGGTTCTCTTAATGCCACACAAGTAGCAGGGCAAGCTCTTCCAGGGGAAGAGACTTGTGAGATGGTACCTTTTGCCCTCTTCTGGTGTGAAACCCAGGCAAAAGATGAACCCATGCTTTCTCCAGCACCACCTACCCCATGCCAAGTCACAACCTTCAGGTCTATCTCATTCCTCTCTCTGGTTTACTCCCTTCCACCCACCTATCCACTAAGTCACCACATAGGGTGCTTTCTCCCAGCAACCCATCCTCATCTCCTCTCTTGCACCACTATTCATTCCTTAGTTGTGAGCCAGTCTGACTAGATTAAAATCTCTGCTCTATACTTACTAGGGTAATAAAAACTGATCTCACAGGAGTATTATGAGGACAAAATTTTCTGGTGTCTATAAAGCAATATTTTAAGTAACCAGCTTTGAGAAGTTAATTATTGCTTGATGCTAAATACAGACACACACACATAGACACACACTTTTTAATAAATAAAAAGGGGAAGAAACAAAAAGAGAGGAGTCAGAGTTATATACATATAAAGGGACCATAACAATTAAAATGTCACTCATGAATTTCACAAAAAGAGAACTTAAAGGTGATTTCATTACATTTCTCTACATTTTTAAGGGAAAGGAAATGAGGCCTATGAAAATTGATTAGGTTACCCAAAGGTGAAGCTGTGGCAGTGTGTGTGTGAGTGTGTGTGTGTGTCTATGTCTGTGTTTGTGGTAGGAGGAAGGAAGGTGGGTAAACTGTTTAGTCCAGCAAAATCTCATCAGACAGTGGTGTAGCCCTGCTGACTAGCACTTTGAAGATTTCCTGTAAATTTATAACTACAGAAAAGAGGCAATAAGTTTAAGTCCTTCCTTCTTTTTTTCCTTCCACAAATCTTGATTGAGTTTTTGCTATACAACCAGTCCTATACTATGCACTGTTACAGCAACAATGATCAAGACCTAGTCTTTGCACTCAGGAGATCCACCTATGTGCTGAGTAGACAAATGTGATAACAAGTAACAGTCCCAAACATTGCAGCTAAAAAAAGAGGTACAAATTATAGTGCATGGTGATGAAATTTATTTACGGGTAGCTAGTGCACAGGATTACAGTAAGGAAGGCTTCTTAATGGTGGTGACAACTACATCAGGCTTTCCATGGGAGGATGCTGTCAAAGGAGGACAGGCATGAAGAACAAAGTTGGAGGGATCACAATACCAGATATCAAGCTATATTACAGAGCCACGGTACTCAAAACTGCCTGGTACTAGCACCAAAACAGACATATAAACCAATGAAACAGAACAGAGAACCCAGAAATCAACCCAAGCTATTATACTCAATTATATTTGGCAAAGGAGTTAAGAGTATATAATGGAGTTAAGACAGTCTCTTCCATAAATGGTATTGGGAAAATTGGACAGATAGATGCAAAAAAATGAAACTAGACCACCAATTTACACCATACACAAAAATAAACTAAAAATGATAAAGAGCTTAAACATAAGACAGGAAACCATAAAAATCTTAGAAGAATCCATAGGCAGTAAAATATTAGACATATGTCATGGCAATATCTTTACTGATACAGATCCTAGGGCAATGGAAATTAAGGAAAAAATAAACAAATGAACTACATTAAAATAAAAAGCTTCTGCACAGCAAATGAATCCATCAGTAAAACAACAAGAAAGCCCACTGCATGGGAGAATATATTTGCCAATGTTATCTCTGATAAGGGTTTAATCTCCAAAATTTACAGGTATTTATACAACTTAACAAAATGAAGATAAATAATCCAATAAAAAAAATGGGCAAAGGACCTAAATAGACACTTTTCAAAAGAGGACATACAGAAGCCATGTTGGACTTAAACAGACACTTTTCAAAAGAGGACATACAGAAGGCCAAGAGACATATGAAAACATGCTCAAAGTCACTAATCATCCGATATGTGTAAATCCGAACAACAATGAGGTACCATCTCACACCTGTCAGAATGGCTATCATCAACAAATCAGCAAATGACAAGTGCTGGAGAGGATGAAGAGAAAAAAGGAACCCAAGTGCACTGCTGGTGGGAATGCAGACTGGTGCAGCCACTATGGAAGACAGTATGGCATTTCCTCAAAAAATAAAAAATGGAACTCCCATTTGACCCAGTGATCCCACTTTTAGGAATATGTCCTAAGAAATCAGAAGCACCAATTAGAAAGGATATATGTACCCCCATGTTCATAGCAACACAATTTACCATAGCTAAGATCTGGAAACAGCTTAAGTGCCCATCAGCAGATGAATGGATTAAAAAATGGTGGTACATCTACACAATGGAAATACTACACTGCTATAAAAAAGAATAAAATCTTACCATTTGCAACAGCATGGATGGACCTGGATAGTATTATGCTAAGCAAAATAAGCCAGTAGGAGAAAGATGAATATGAGATCATGTGATATTTACATTTGGATAGTAATGTAACGGGCAGTACATTGGATAGTAATATAACCGACCATCCAACCTAAGAGGGAAGGCCGAGGTGGGAGTGGGTGTGAGGTAAGAAATCAACCAAAGGATTTATATGCATGCATATGAGCATAATCAATAGACACAGAGGGGTGAGGGAATGTTCTGGGGGGTGGGAGCAGCTGAGGAGAAGTAAATGGGGGGGGGGAAGACTTATGTAATGCTTTAAACAATAAAAAATTAAATTAAAAAAAATGAGGGCAGGTATGCCCAGCAGGGCAAGAGCCAGGTTAGAGGTCCTACAATGCCATCTTGGATCCTTCAGCTCTACCATGTTTATTTACACACTCATGAGGCCTGGTGCTGGGAGGGCTTGACAATTAAAACATGCAAAGAAAACACAAAAAAGAAATGGCAGTACACTGGATAGTAAGCAAGCAAAAAACAAACAAAAAAACAATCAATCAATCAATTAGAGTAGCAGAGAGTTAAAAGGGACCTCAGGATTCTCCAAACTCTTTGTTTTCCAAATGAGAAGGAGATTGACTAAGCGTGAGCATTAGAACCAATTCAGGGACTCTCTCTGAATCACACTGCCCCTTCCTGTCCACCCCTTCTCTCCAGGCTCTGCAAAGTCAGCCCACATCTCTGCAGTAGGAGAAAAGTATAAGGTCTCCAACACCAGGGAGTTCAAGTTCAAGGTTTCACGGCTTCCTTGCTGGGTGACTCTAGTCAAACTGCCTGTCTTCTGTGAATCCCAGTTTCCTCCTTGATAAAATGAGTATAAAACGTTACTGACCCACTTTGTACGATTCTGCAAGCAAAGCAGGTAGCAGTGTGAGGCCGCGCTTGCACTTCATAGGTGTTTAAAAAAAATCAAATCTGTATTCACACTGCAAAGCAGCTAGCAGGAGTGAAGGCCCGTGCTGCCACAGGTAGCTAACAAGCCCAGGAAGATTTATCACCCAGAATCCCCGGGGGAGGCACGTGCCCAGGCCCTCAGCCCACGCATGCGCCTCACGCCCACACGGACTGCGGTGGCCAGGTGGTCACGCTGCCCTGCCCTGAACGCATCTGCCCAGGATCACAGAGATGTCAGGGGAAGCCGCTCTCACTAGGTCACAGGCGCAACCTGACACTGGAGTTTTCTCTCACCGGCCAGGGAGGACACATGTGGAATGCATTAATGGAGCCAACTGAGGAAAGCAACTGCAGATGAATTTCAGTAGGCTGGCTCCCAGAAGGAGAGGGGAGGGCCTCGGGCACCTCCAGGCTGCCCATGCCCCCAAAGAGTGGCCCTTCAGCCAGCCCTCAGGCCTAGGGAGGTGGGGTTTGAACCCAGGCAGTGTGGCTCATGACTGAGGAACTAATGGATCAAGAGAGGGATAATCGTGAGCGAGACAGACACAGTCAGGACCTCATGGGGAGAGCAGCTTCATACTTGCATGCAGGTGAGGAATAGTGGGGAGCCAGGCCAGGGGGGAATCAAAGCCCTGCAGTTCATCCTTATAGTCCCGACAAAGTAAAGCTGGGAAACTGTGCACCTGTGGCTTTAAGTGCTCCACTACACCTGGAAATGATTCTTTTCCTTCTACCCTTGACCTCAGTTAAGTCTTTGTCCCCACAAGTGAAGCAGTAACTTCCTTGCAGCCACACGTTCCCCAGGGGTAATAGAACTGGGTCCTGGATTTGCTATTGCCTCTTCCCTGTCCCATAAGCCAAAGTGTCCTTTCTTCCATTGATTGCCCTGACCTAGGGTCATTCTCCATGATGGCATTTCATATCTGGACAAGTGACGCCCAGTTTGAAAAGTTCGGTCTGCCCGGACAGGTGTCACTGGATGCTCACACCTGCCTGATGTGGGGCATCCTGTCCTTTCAAGGGACATGGCACAAGGGGCTGGTTAAGGAGAGAGGAGCATGCAAAACAGGATGCCAGGTATCTAACAAGATACTTGCAATGGAAACAAGGAGGAGCACCGGTGGAGATTTCTCCTAAGTGGAGACTGCTGTCTTAAATCAGATTGGCTGATAGCCACGGCTAAGGCTTTGGTGACATCCTGCTGCTCTGGGCCAAGTGCAATGAATTTCACTCCTTGGGGAGAAATGTTTCTCTAAGACAAGCTTAAGGGGGGAGGCAGGGAAGTTAAAAGGAAAATTAAATACAACCAGCACTGACGTGGATGGAGTCTTGGATAGCCAACCTTTGCACATTCCAGTGTGATTATTATCTCTGCTCCCATCTGAGTTCCATGCCCCTCTTCCCCGCCATAGCATGCTACTATAGCATCTTCCTGGCTCTACCCAGATCCCTCGGAAGGTGATGCTTTGAAGCGAGGGTGTCTTCGTGAGCTTGTCTCTGTGATGGATGGCCACCATCATCCATCCTCCCCCAGGAGCCTGCACATCTGGGCACATTGAATCAGGTTGTGAGATCAGGATGGGGAAAGGAACTGCCAACTAAGGGACACTGTGAGAAGTGGAACACGAAAGCACCAATTCTAAGAAGGGGCAGCCATAGGGTGGGGTAAGTTCTCCCTGATACAATCTTCATAAGACCCCAGCCACTGTCAATGGTGTATTTTCAGTCACATGGGTCTGTCTTTCTTCCTTTTTTCCCCTTTTAATTGTTGAAAATACACATAACATGGAGTTTACCATTTGAACCCTTTTTAAGTGTATAGTTCAGTGGCATTAAGAACAGCCACATTATTGTGCATCCATCACCACCATCCATCTCCAGAACATTTTCATCTTTTCAAACTAAAATTTTATACCCATTAAATACTAACTTTCTATTGCCCTCCCTTCCACCCCTGGAAATCACCATTCTAACTTCTGTCTCTATGAATTTGACTGCTATAGAGTCATTCAATATTTGTTCTGTTGTGTGTGTGGCCTATTTAATTTAGCATTATGTCTTCAAGGTTCATCTATGATGTAATAATGTGTATCAGAATGTCCTTCCTTTGCAAGACTAGATAACATTCCATTTTGTTTATCCATTCATCTGATGACCGACACTTAGGTTGCTTCTGCCTTTTGGCTATGAATATAAGTGTACAAATATCTCTTCAAGACTTTGATTTTAATTATTTTGGTTATATACCTAGAAGTGGGGTTAGTGGGTTATATGGTGTCTCCCTTCTTCTCTCCTAGCCTTTACCCTCTACATGAACTACCCAGTATGTAGCTCTCCACAATTTTCTCCATGTTTATGTGATCATATCAATAAATACATGTTCATATTGTATATGACAAAGTAAAAGCCATTATAAAAATGGGAAGTTATACATGCTTTTCTGAATTTTGGCTTTGTCACTCAACTTTCCTCATGGAATTCCCTCCAAATCAAGCGGCAAACTCTACATCAGTCTCTATAATGGCTTAATCCATGGTTTGCCTAAGCTTTAATTTATTCAACCACCCCTACTTGGTGAGTATTTGGTTTTTCTGTTCTCATGTGGACTGAGTGCTGATCATGGGCTGTGACTCAGCTACTCAGCACCCTCCAGAGGTACCTTTCTCACTCAAAATGAGATCTAGGGGCCTTACCGTGTCCTGAGTGATGAGGCCCTTAGATGATCCCTTCACCCTCCCTTCCCCACCATCCTGTGCCTCACTCTCTCTGTCCCAGCCATACGGACCTCCTTGTTGCTCCTCAAACCTGCCCCTTCCCAGGCCTGACACACATCACACAGGCAGTTCTACACTTTTCCCAGAAAACTTGTACCTGATATGTACCCTAAACCATCACCCCCTCTTTTGCTCTTCATCAATCAAGTTAGTCAGTTCTGTGTCCTTAATTCGCCTTTCCTGGCTGTAGACACTGCAGGTATAGATACTGCAGGTGACCCCACCTCTGTGGTTCTCCAAAGTTGTAAGCATCTCTCACCAGAAGCTATAGGGAGACTGAGACCAGTCGAAGTGGAAATCAAAATGTGTCCCCACAAGGACCAGAAGTAGAAGACAGAGCCAGAAACTGAAAAGCTAGTTGTCAGCCTCTCCACCTCTTTCTCTGTAAAATGGAGCTCTGGTCCTGGTTAGTTTAATGGCACTCATAGGAACCCTATTACCAATGTTTGAAAAATTCTCTTAGCCACTCTGGTTCTTATGAGTAAAGTGAAGATTATTGGACCAGATGCTCTGGAAGGTGTTTTTCAGCTGTAACACAGAATCTTACATTTCAATTCAGCCAAAGTAACTGCTTCCACCCCCGAAGTCCTTTCCTCCTTTTTTTTTTTTTTTTTTTTTTTTTGCACATATAAGATGTTATCTTACATTATTTAGTGCAAAAATCCCCACCTCTTCCCCTTAATGGAAGAATTTGCCATCTTTGATGCATTCATATTTCCCACGACCTGGGGAACCTCTCTTTTCCAAGTCTCATATTTCCATGTGGAGAGGTCTCTTAAATGATCAATCCTCATCTCTCTTGGTGCCTCCAGTCATTTCTCCCTTGGGATAGATGACTAACCTGATTGGTGTTTGGAAGAAGGAACAATTTATGTTCAGCCCCTTCTGAGTGGTTCTTTCTTGTGATCCTTCTGCAGAGGACATATTGGACCTTCTCTCTGCCATGATCTGGAGCTGGCCCTGTGGGAGAGGCCTGCTGCTAAGATTCAGTTTGGCTGAAAATGGCAGAAAACCCAAAATAACTAAAGTTTAAGTCAAATAGTTTATTCTTTATCATATATAAATGTCATCAGCATTAAGCAGTTCAGACCAACTTAATACTGAATTACCATTTTTTTACAAGAAGAATTGCATCTATTTTACATTAGATACACATGTTATTTCACATATTAGATACATATGCATTAGACACCTACTTTATGTGAGATACCAGCAAAGCTGCCCATCACTTTTGTTTAAGGGCACATATTTGGGAGAGACAAAAAGCATTTGAATAAGTACGAGTTCTTCTCTTATTCACAGAATGATTCATTTCATGTCACACACAGACACTTCATTTTTGACTCATACAGGCTTTGTAAGACGTAATTATTGATGCTATTTTGGCACCGCTATTCACTGCCTTTTCCTTGCCTCTGCATTCATAACCAGTTTTTCCTCTTTATTATTTGGTATCCAACCAAAGATAACTGATGTCAGACAATCAGCATCTTGGATGATAACTCATATATATTCAAAGCTTAAAAATATTGGGTTATTATCAACAGAAATTAAGCCTGCTGCTACACACTAGGCACTGAGCTAGGTCAGGGGAGACAACGGAATAAAGGAGTGTGTCCTGCTCCTGTTCTGTCCTGCTGAAAATGTAAACATTTGATTCCATTGCTGCTGAGATCCCTTCCAGGAGAAATTTATATTTTAGCACAAAATAATTACTATCACTGACTTTACAGCTAACAAACTGCCTTCAGCAGCACTGGGCTCACTGGAGTTGCACAGCAGCCTCAACAGAGGTCTCCATCATTAGTCCCATTTAACAGACTAGGAAACTGAGGCCTGAGTTAAAAAACTAGCTCCCACATTACACTAAAATGTCAACATCAAAATTGTCATTAAAAATCCCACTTCATATATTCCTTAATTCTGGAAATCTTCCCTGAAGGTCTGGATAGAAATGTATGGAGTGTTTCAAAGAGAGGTGCCTGAATTTCCAGCCTCAGAATCATCTTGGATGCTTGCCTAACAGGCACACTCCTGGGTTCCATCCCAGCCCCACAACTGAGTCAGAATGCCAGAAGGATCCAGACAAGTGGCAGTTGAACAACTTCTCCTCATTCCCCAGTTCTTCTCTAGCCCACTGTAGTTTTTGGTCCTACTGCCAGAGGAAGTCCTTCACAGGAATTAAGGGAAGGATATAGAACATTCCAGGCTGGTGGAAGTATACAAACCAAATATTGGAGTTATGGACATTCATGACAAACTCAGAATCCACAGTAGACCAAAGTTACCCATTGCATCAGTGTCTGGACGATGTCATAGACTAAGCACTGAGTTGAAATTCTTGAAGGGAGGGGCTGAAATGCTTTCGGAGTCCTCAGTGCCCTGAGTCTCTGCAACACCTTTAGCCTCTTCAATCAGATGGGCTGCAACAGCTGGAGGGTCAAAAGTCTGCCTCTTGAAACAGGGGACACTTCATTTAAATCCAGACACAATGTGCTGCTGGCTGCAAAGATCTGCTTTCTTCTTCTGGGAGGTTGTTTTTCCCCCCGACTAAATTATAGCCAGGTCCTAGACAAATTGTGTACAGTAATAATCAGAGTACTGGACTAGAAGCCAGGGGACTCGGGTTCAAATCCTGTCTCAGCCACTGTACTCATTACTAGTATATCTCTTTGTAGGTTACTGAGCTATCATAAACTAACAGAGGAATTTATTATATGACACAGAGTATCTCATAGATTCCTAAAGACATATCTCTATTCTTCTTCTCTATCTCTCTTGACACATTTGTTTACTTTTCTTTCCTTTGCCAGAATGGCTTTTTCTGCTGCCCTGTTTATGGGATAGACCATAGTTTCCTCTCTTCTCCTAATAATAGCTAATAATAGCTATAACACAAACTGTGCACTTACTTAGGTCGAGCATTATTCTAAGCTATCTGCAAATATTAGTTTATTTAATCATCACAAAATTCCTTTTGCTAGGGATGCTGTGATTACCCCTGGATACAGATGAAAAAACTGAGACACCCAGAAGCTAAGTAACTTGCAAGGACACACAGCTTCTTTTGTTCTTGACTCCCGTCAAGCTGAACTCAGAGCCAGTAGATTTATGTCCTACCTTGAATTCTTTCATGCCACATACAAAGGTTTATGGGCTGTCTCTCCATCTGTTTTCATATTTCCAAGTAGAACCAGATTGCCATTGTATGACTGAGGGCTGTGCTCACAGCAGTGGTGGCCTTGAGAAGCCCCTGTGCTTCCTTTACAGGTTCCCTCCATGCCTGTTAATCCAACCAAGTTATTTTCTCCAAGTCCCTTCTAATCATTGGGTCTTAGGTTCTTCTACCATACAATGAAGGCATTGATTAGGCTCAGAACGTGTGCTATGAAACACGAGTTCCACGAGATGTTATGCACATAAAGAGTTTTGTGGGCCAATGGGAAATGCTATTTACTTGATCCCCCTCTTGGACACTCACAATGAATGCTTGTGTACTAAAGACTCTGAAAAGCCCATTGGTGGAGATAACTGCTAACCTGTAACACATCATTTCTCAATTATATTTTACTACAGAAACTCTTTTCCATCCTCATTATAAACATGGAACCTCCTGCTCTACAGTATCCACGGAAAAGTTCAAACTAAATCCAAAGTGCACTATACTGGTCCTCACCTTCCATCTCCTCTCAACAGCATATAACCCTGCTGAACAAGCTCTCCTTCTAAGCATGGTCCCCTTCCCCCGTCATGGTTTAAAGAACACATCCCTCCCATGGAGTCCTTCCTACTCCTCTGCTCCTTCCAAGACCTATGGATTTCTATCCTGTGTCAGAGTCCCTTACAGCGAATGTGCTGATTATTATCACCCACAGGTCCAATTATTATCGCCTCTGAACACCATATGTATAGCTCTTTCTGCTCACTTGACATTTCTACTTGGATAACTCATACATTACTCTAAGGGGAGCTGGTAGAGGAGGCAGGGAAGACTACATTTTCACCAAATTAAAGAATAATTTGTGGACCACTCCACATTTTCTGTTCCTCTTAGATATACCTCAGATATATTCAGGACATGACAAAAGGCAGACAATTTATTTTACTGAGATGATGACAGATGTGTTTGTGACCCTATCAACCTGGCCTTCTGTTTGTTTTTATGGCTTCAGTCCTGAACGGCTGCTCCTTTCCCTGCTCTTGACATGCTAGCCATTCAGAACCATCTACCCACCACCACCACCACCATTGTCGTTCATCACAGCCCTAGCCGCTGTGGTTATGTGCCATGACCATCAAGCACCATCTTTAGCACAAACAAGCCTAAATCGCTAGGTTTTGTCTTAGGATAGCATTTGAACAATGTCAGCAATAGCTAGGATCACTGAGCACTTGTGACAACCAATGCTTAGCACTTGACACACTCCTCTCATTGAATCTTCACAGCCATTCCAAGATGCTGGCCCTGTTATTAACCCTATTTTCCAGATGAAGTAACAGGCCACAGAAAGGTTAACTAATTTGCCAAGTCCACACAGCTGGTAGATGAAACCCTTTTTCCTGGATCATAGAAAATGACAGATGAAGTCCCTATGAGTTTGTTTGTTTTCATTAAATTGGTCTTTTCTAAAACTTCCCATTAAAAACAAGAGAGACACAAGAAAATCTAACCAAACGGCGTGGAAAGCAAATAAATGAAAGCAGAAGTCTCCCCCGCCTGCCTGTCTGTCCCTTTCTGCAGTGCCTGTCCAGCTCTGCCAGTATAAAAGCTGCTGAAAGTTTCTGGAAGGTTTTTTGCAGAAATTCTCTGCATATGCAATGAAGCAGTTCTTTCTTTTAAATCATCATTTCCTACCCATTTCAGGACAGCACTCTCTTGACACATACCATCCTTTGCCTTTCCCCTGTCTTGTCTGTCACCCCTCGTCCCATGCCCACAGGTCTCTTTGCCCCTTCCTGGGGGGGAGGGGGGAGCAGAAACTACCCTCTGCCAAGATCAGCACAGTCAAGTCATCTGAGCACAATGACCATCATGATCACGGGATAAGGGGATGACAGCTCAGTCACCAGCATCTCGTGATGATAGAAAGGAAAAAAAAAAGATTTTAAAAAATCCTAAAAAGCAGAAGTTTCCTGAACAGTCTTCTGCAGCCCTGTTGGGCAGCTCTCCCTCACATCTGAGTTGTCACCCTGTGTCTGAAGACTCTGCCTAGTTGTTGAAATGTGAGGGTGAGTCTTCAGCTGGACAGTTAAACAAACACCTAAGGTCACTGGCATGGAAAGATATTCTCAAGGGTCTGTGCTCACCTGGAGATCCCAAAGTGACAAGTGGCGGCAGTCCTGAGTGTGAGCTTGGGGTTCCACCATTTGTTCCGCTTTCACCACAAGCTGCATACGTTGTTGTTATTGTTGAAGTTGAAGGGCAACTCTCACAGAAAGGCTCTAGGAAATAACCCTTCAAACAGGGCTTTCTGATGCATTCTCTTCTGAATGCTTGCTCTGTCTGGAAGGGGCACATATTTCCCAGCCACTAACCCAGGTTCACTTTCCACCTCCCTAGCCTTTCTCAATAGTCTCGGCCTAAGTATTAGTGAGTAACAAACATTTACTCCTTAGAAAACCAAATGGAAATTGAGTAGTAGGCAGTGGATCTCTGTAAGGCCCAGTCAATGCTGTTCACGTCTGAGAAAGATGAGCAGCTGCAGCTCAGGTCCATGGGGTGAGAGCTCCAAGCCCACACCTGGAGGATCCCATGACATTGGTGACTCGATGGTGACTTTGAGAGGTGCCCTACTTCCTCGGGAAGAGTCTTGACCAGCTGCTGCAAAACAAAAATAAATCGAGCTGCTTCATTATTTTTATATGCCATGAACCTATAATCCACCCTTTAGACTTGGTGACTCAGGACACTCCTTCCAAGATAAAGTATAAAATATAAATGTTGAATCTTGTTTTAAACACAACACTATTTCTCTTTCGATGTCCATCACCTCCACCTTGAGGCCATCTACTAGTCCTCTGTGGCCATAGTTCACCACCATACTGGGATGTACAGTTTCATTTGCATTTCAAATAAAAACGGAAGACTTTTAGTATAAGTCTACTCTAAGCAATATTTGTCCATATTTACCTGAAATTAAAACTGAGCTGGGCATCCTGCATTTTTATTTGCTCAATCTGGCAGCCTTGCTGCTCTCTACCACTTAGTGTGCTTGGCTTTGGAAAATGAGAAAGATGGGCACTCCCACCCCCTCCACTTAAAGCTTAGGATTACGTATTCTATCTCTACATAGAAGAGTTATCTGCAATGAAAGCTTAGAGCATTTGTTTTTGTCAGTCTGTTTGAAGTGATTGCCCTGTGAATATTCTCTCCAAATTCCAAGGGACAGGGGTAAGGGAAGAAAAATACGTGGAGTTGTTTACACTCCACAGTTAACTAACTCAGAGAGAGGACCCCATTTCTCTCTCGAGTTGCTATGAAAATTTACCCAGTCTCAACACATCAGAGGTGAAACCGGTAGTTAAATACCAACAGCCACATACTGAGATTGCAAATGGCTGCTTATCATTCCTCGTTTGTAGAACCGTATCTTATATTGTCAATTTGATAAAAGGCTTCAGCTTCAAAATAAGATTCGTGTCCAAGGGGCTTTCATTTTCCCTTTGATATAAAGGCATAATTCACTTTTCTTTAATGTTATTCCAAAGAGAGCTGTGTTACAATGGGGTGTTTGTCTTGCCCCCAAAACATTTTTGAAACCATTCTTATCTTTCCAGTCTCTTGCTAACAGCCACCATGATATTCTCTTGGCCATAACTGTGCTCACTTTTCCACAGGCTCAAGAAACAAGTTTATAGCCTTTGAAAGTTGCATCTCCTGGGTGGGAGAGAGAAAAGGTAGCATACAAATTATTTTCCATTAAAGGCTTTATCAAATGACTGAAACACAACATAGTAGGCAACTAGTTCCAGATTCCTTTTCAATCAATATTTTGTGAGTACCGGCTAGGTACCGGGTGGCTCACACACCAGTGGTTTTTAACTTTGACTGCGTACTAGAGTCACATAGGGAGCTTTTTAAAAGTACTGCTCTCTGGGGCCCACCTTCAGATCCAGGCTCAGCTGGGTTGGGGAGAGGGCTGAGCATGAGTGTCTTTGAAAGCTCCCCAATGGTTATAAGCTGGAGACAGCAGTGAAGAACACTGATAGGTACAATTTTGTTTATTTGTGACAAGGCAGCGAGTGGGAGGATGGTACATAACTCATGAGGACCCCTGCAGGATGTAAAGCAGCCTTAATGACCTCAAGGTGAGGCCTACTTCATGCTCAATTTCATACCCAAACAACTCAAGATATCACAAGGCTGCTGGGATGTCTTTCTTTTTAAATTGAGTCCTTTAAAAAGCGTATAAATGCTCAGATATGCTCAGAAAATGAAATTCTACATATCAAAAATGACAGATGTATTCAACTTATATTATCAATTATTTAATGTACCCCAAAAGTGAAGAAATAGTATAATAAACCCCCATAGCCCATCACTCAACTTCGACTATTATATGCATTTTCAAAGCCCTGTTTCCTCTCTATCCTCCTGGGGTTTTGTTTTGTTTTACTTGATCATTTTCTAGCAAACCCCTGTCATCATATTATTCATACTCCAGCATGTGGACCTCTTTTTATTGTGTAAGATAAAAATGACCAAAAATCTACTATTTTAACCTTTTCTAAGTGTGCAGTTTAGTGGCATTAAGTACTTTCACATTGTTGTGTGACCACCACCATCATTGGCCTTTTGCCCTTTTTTCATCTCCCCAAATGGTAATTCTATCCTCATTAAATAATAACCCCTCAGTCCCCTCTTCCCAGCCTCAGGCAACCACCATTCTTTCTGTCTCTGTGGATTTGACTGCTCTAGGTATGTTGTATATGCGGGATCCTGCAGTTCTTGTTTTTGTGTGCTGCCTTAATTCATGTAGCATCTCTTCTCCCACACTGGCTTCCTTTTCATCCATGTTGTAGCATGAAATATTGGAAGATGTTTTCCTATAAAATCCAATGGCATTTTATTGATACCATGGGATATTAATATGTTTCCTTTAATATGACAGTATTTCCTCATCTAAAACCTTGCACTGGTTTTGTTTAAGAAAGCAGGTCATTGTCCTGTAGTATCGCCCACATTAGATCTGGCTGGTTGCATTCTAGCTCCCTGGGAAGCTTTCCGCAGGCTCCTCCATCCCATTATTTCCTGAAAGCGGGTGCATAGATCTAGAGCCTGAGCCAGACCATCATCCAATTTTCTGGCAAGACGACTTTATGGGGAGTGTGACATAGGTCACATTGTGCCATTCAGGAAGCCAGTCCTGTCCGATTATCCTGATGTTGAGATTGCTTGGGTGATGTCACCCTATCCTTCCATCCAACTTCTGCATAATAAAATTTCAACATTGAACAAAGGTACTCTGAGTGTGTGACCCCCTGCCCAGCTTCTCTCATCTGTACAAAGTAAGAAACAGGACCGAAGAGGTTTAATGGTTTGTTCAACATCCATTGTTTGTTAATCAACATTTATAAGCTTCCACTCTTCCTGGTACAAAGCAGGGGGCTGATAAGTACTTGATTTAAAAAAAAAAAAAAGAAAGAAAGGAAAGAAGGAAGAAAGGAAGGAAGAAAGGAAGGAAGGAAGGAAGGAAGGAAGGAAGGAAGGAAGGAAGGAAGGAAGGAAGGAAAGAAAAAAGCATGAATTTGGAGAGCACTTTTTCCAAACATATGTTTCTCCATCTTCTTTACATGCATATACCTTCATATAGATTAGCATCAGAAAAACTATGGTTCAGTTCCTAGGTCTGTTCTTAATTAGCTGTATAACCATGGGGCCAGTTTCAGGCTCCCTCTTTGTGTTGTCGGTTTCCTCACTAGGAACAAACCTCAGTTTGTACCTATATTTTCAGGATGAAATAAGTTGATTCATACATCAAGTACACTTTCTATGGGCAATTTCCCTTCACTCCTTTTTTCATAAGCACTTTACTTATTCTCAAGGTTTCTCGTGGCAGCCATATGGCCTCTCGTTTAAACAGATTTGTTCAGGTTGGAGCAGGCATTTCTATTGAGTGGAATAGGTGTCTAAGGAAAGATTCACATCCTGAGAGGGAAATTTATAGCTCTGCGGGCCTACCTCAAAAAACAAGAAAAAATGGTAGTTAATCATCTAACTCTACATCTCAAAGAACTAGAAAGAGAGCAACAAGAAAAGCCCAGAGTGAGCAGAAAGGAGATAATAAAGATTAGAGCAGAAATCAATGACACAGAGACAAAAAAAAAAAAAACAATACAAAAGATAAATGAAACCAAGAGCTGGTTCTTTGAAAGGATAAACAAGATTGATGAACCACTAGCCAGGCTCACCAAGAAGCAAAAAGAAAAGACTCAAATAAACAAAATCAGAAATAAAAGAGGAGATATAACAACAGATCCCACAGAAATACAAAGGATCGTTAAAAAATACTATGAACAACTCTACTCTAACAAACTAGACAACCTCAAAGAAATGGACATATTCCTAGAAAAATACAACCTTCCAAAACTCAATCAGGAAGAATCTAAAAACCTCAATAGGCCAATAACTATGGAAGAAATTGAAGCAGTAAT